>JASDQU010948298.1:32784-47384 GCA_032191745.1 Picea mariana
TGGGGTGAGTACATATTTATCATTAATCATATTCATTTATTCAGCATCATTTGAATGCTTACAGTTTAAATATAAATATAATTATGTCTTCTTTTGAATGTAGTATCAACTTTACACATTGATGATTTTTTATGAACACCGCAATGGGGTTCCAATAGCTTGGGTGATTTCATCACGCAATACTACAAAGGATATATGTAAATGGATGTCATCACTTTTTAGAGTTGGAAGCAATGAACGTCCAGATTGGCATGTTTGATCTTTCATCACAGACGATGCTGCAGTTGAAATTGAGGCATTAAGGTGACACGTTTATTTCTTTAGAAAAAATTTAAATAATAATGTTTATATATATTCTCTTCTAATGTTATATCATTTCAGGGTTTTGACCAACTCTACGATATTATTATGTGTATGGCATGTCCGTCGAGTATGGTTGAAGAACATCGGTAATAAAGTCAAAGGAAGGGAAAACAAAATTTGTATTTTTCGTGCTTTAGGACACATGATGCACTCGTGTCAAGATGATGCATCTGTACAAAATGCAGTTGCAAGGATATTTGAAGATTTCAGCGAAGAAACAAACTTCTTGAAGTATTTTAAAACCACTTGGCTAGCCAACAATAAAATATGTAAGTTTTTTTTAGCGAGATTCATGATTGTATTCTACAATATATTTATGATTATTATTTTCAAACTAATATCTATGTTTGTTTTGCAATCCAAATATGTGGGAAAAAGCTTACAGAAATTTTCCTCACTCAAATCAAGATACAAATAACGCCATTGAATCTTATCACGGGTACATAAAAAAAAGGTACTTGAATGAGAAAAACAATGCAAATCATAGGCGGGTTGACTGGTTGATTCATGTGCTATTAACAAATGTTCAATTGTATTACATTCATATGCAACGTTTAAAAGAAGTTGGTGTTATACGACCTAGAAAATCCCTAGAACAATTGAATGCATCAAAGTGTAGAGCAAACCAAATCCCTGATGAAGATTGTGTTGTTAATCCAAAAAGTAACAATGAATATCGAGTTCGTAGCCAAAATATGGATACTCGTGATACTTGGTATAGTGTCATATATAAAGGGTCAAATCTACACTTTTGTGATTGCACCTGGGCATTAAATGGAAATGTTTGTAAGCATGTACTAAAAGTTGGTATGTGACGCATCACGCGCCACCCGCGCGTCCTGCTTCCACCAGGACCTTCTCTTTCCTCGGCCCGAAGGGCGTAATTGCTCCTCTAATTCCCTGTCGGACTTTCTTTACCCACAAAAACTCTCCACTGATTTCCCTTACCAATCGAGAAATCAGAATTCGCGATTTCGCGAATTCTGTAGTCACACGCCTTATGCCTTACGATTCCCCGAATCCCGATACGGGCCAATCGCTGACTTTCTCCCCTTTTTCTATTGACCACTTCCTCTATCAGGAAATCGCTACTTGCGATGTCAACAATTTGAATTCCAAAACTCCGAACCCCGATGGGCCGATCTCCCAACACACACGTGGATTTGACCTTTCCACCTTCTGCTCTTCTATCGGAGATTCGGAACTCGCGAGATCGCGAGTCCCGGGGTCGATGAACTCGGGACTTGCTTTTCCCCGATTCCCGATTATGATGCCACCTGTACTCCATCAGCACCTGTGGTCCCACACTGCTATGTCACCGTTGGGATATCGCGGATCGCGAATCCAACAGGCAAGTATTCTCTGTCATTGAGAACCCCGATTCTCCGATCCCCGACTCCTCGGGATCTCCTGACACGCGTCCCACACGATCGACGGTTCCGAACATATCGGGATATCACCCCTCACGGTATCGCGATATTTTCTATGCCAGCTTGGGTCTTCAACTCACGATTACCCGATACGCGAGGTCACGTGCAGATCCAACGCTCCCTTTTCCTAGGATCAACGATTCTGCTTATGTCGGAATTTCACTAATCGCAATTTCAGCAGGCACAAACTTCTGTCTTCGCAAACCCCGGTGAACCAAATCCCGATGGCTCTTGGGCTCCTCCTCAGCACTCTTAGGGTTACTCTGTGCGCAACTCTTCCGAGATCTGACGGCTGGCAGTATTTCGCAAGTCTCCTCTGCAAACCCTAACCATTGACTCCTCCTCCTTGAGACCTTATTGAAAATGACTAAGTACTTCGGCTGAGACTCGTTCTCCAAGAATGTGCTCGCAACTCCTGCTCGAAACCTTCCCTAACCCAACTCCCTGGGTTCTCTTTCACGATATTACAAGGGTTATATCCCTCTTGAGCTTATTCACTCTAATTCCTTCAGAGGAATGTATGCGCACTCCTTGCGCTCAGCGTTCAACAATTTTTTTCAAGTGTTGAATCCCTCAGACTCTGCGCACTTCCTGCAGCAGCAGTCCCTGGCTCCTTTGCTCAGACTTACAACTGAGATTTCTAATTCTGCCTGCATTCTCTTCGTGCGGCTCCAACAGCCCCTGCAACTTCTCCTTGAAGTGAGAATAAGTGTTAAACTATCAAGCCCTCATCGATGCACTCCTTGTGGATGAATTCGACTGCACTCTATGCAGTAATCTCCTGACTCAAATAGAGAAACAATTGAATCTCATTCCCTTCCTTCTCAGACTTCAGTTTCCAACCCTGAAATCACATACACAGCATATTCAAAGCAAATTCATGGCCAGAAACAAACATTCATGAGCACATAACAATATACACAGAGAACACAACACCAAGCATGAACTTGAATCAAAGACTCTCTTCTATTAACTCAAATCTGTACATGGGTGTTCTTCACAATTTCTCTACTTGCTCTTCTCTTCTGAATGCTGCTTATGCTACAATGATACAAAGGAGGGTGTCTATATCCATTTTCCCTCTCGAAATCAGAAACTGTCTAATCTGGAAATAAAATCCTATCTACCTGCTTTCTTCTATTAAATGCCTTCCTATCTATTTCATACAAGAGCGTAAGGCTCGAGGTCTGATACAATACAACAAAAGGTGCTTTCATAAATTCCTCATTTATACAGTGGCGCATCCTTTTGAATGAGAATTCAAAAACTTTCGGCTGGCTGGTCCAGCTGTTCATTTCTTTTCATGCTGGCTCGCTTGTCTTGGCAATGCTCCTCGATGAGTTGGCGATGCTCCTGCATCATACTCCTCGGCTTTGAAAACTTTCATGGGCTCCTGTCCATGAGCTCCTGCATAGTCTGTCCATGCTTTTGGATAACTGCTTCTGTTTCCCAGCTGGCATCCTCCACTGGGTGATTCTTCCATTTCACCAGATATTCGAAGTACTGCTTTCGCCTGGTTTTCTTGCCCATTCGTTTGTCTAGTATGTACTCCATCTGTGGCTTCTCTGCTACTGGTAATTGCTTCTGCCACTGGATCACTGGTTCCTCAGTTCCAGTTTCTTCTTCTTCAGCCCTGTAGGGGTATAAATCTGAAACATTAAATATCGAAGATATCCCGATGCCATCCGGCAACTCAATCTCATAAGTGTTCTCTCCAAATTTCTTCAGGACCCTGCATGGCCCAATTTTCTTCATTTTTAATTTGTTATATGTTCCCCTTGAGAACATTTCCTTTCTCAAGTGTGCCAGAACCAGATCACCGACTTCGAACTGAAGTTGTCTCCGATGTTGATCGGCTCTGCGCTTATATTCCTGATTTGAATCATTCAGCCGCTGCTTCACCTTGCTGTGAAGTTCTTTCATTGCTTTAGCGAACTCTTCAGCGCTTGCACTGCTCACAGCAGCCTGTTCTGACTCTCCGAGTTCAGATACTCCTCTCAGTTGTCTGTCATATACAATCTCAAACGGAATTTTACCTGTGATCCTGTTCACTGAATCGTTATATGCGAACTCTGCTTGAGGCAACACATTGTCCCAGCTGTTGTGGTGCTCGGTCACCAGGCTTCTCAACAAATCTCCCAGACTCCTGTTCACAACCTCTGTTTGCCCATCCGTCTGTGGATGGTAAGCTGAACTAAATGCCAGATTAGTTCCCAGCTTCTTCCAGAGTGTTCTCCAGAAATTTCCAATGAATTTGGTGTCCCTGTCCGACACTATGCTCCTCGGTAATCCATGAAGTCTAACAACCTCTTTAAAAAAAAAATTTGCAATGTGGGTCGCATCGTTGGTCTTCCAGCATGGAATGAAATGTTCCATCTTTGAAAACCTATCCACCACCACAAAGATGGAATCAACCCCTCTCTGCGTTCTCGACAGTCCCAGTACGAAATCCATGTTGATCGCCTCCCATGGCCTCTCTGGTATGGGCAATGGCTGGTAAAGACCTGCATTCTGCTTTCTCCCTTTTGAATGCTGACAAATTATACATCTGTCAACAAACCTTTTAACCTCTGAGCGCATCCCCGGCCAAAAATAAGATTCGCTCAATTTCGTAAATGTTTTGTCTTGACCGAAATGTCCGGCCAATCCTCCGCTGTGCTTTTCTTTCAACAGGTTCTCCCTCATGGAGAAATTTGGAATACACAGTTGATTGCCTCTGAACAGCAATCCCTCCTAGATTATATAATCTATCCAAGGACTCCGATCCTTGAGAACCAGATTCTTAGCTACTTCATACGCTTCTCCGAAGTCTGCATCTCCAGCATACATATCCTTAAGATTTTCAAAACCCAATGTTTTGACTTGGAACTCCTGCAGTAACAAGCATTTCCTGCTCAAAGCATCAGCCACTTTGTTAGCAGTCCCTGAAATGTGTTTGATCACAAACGTGAAATTCTGCATATACTCTACCCATTTAGCATGTTTCTGATTCAACTTCTCTTGTTGACTCACAAACTGTAATGCATGGTTATCATTGTACAATACAAATTCCTTTGGGATCAAGTAATGTCTCCACTTCTTCAACGCCTGTACGATAGCATAAAATTCCTTATCATACGTGGAGTATTTCAGCTTTGCTTCATCCAGTTTCTCACTGAAATAGGCAACTGATCTGTCTTCTTGACTTAGGACCGCTCCTATGGCGTATCTGCTTGCATCACATTTCACCTGAAATGTCTTCATGAAATCTGGCAACACCAACACTGGTTTCTCTGTGATCTTCCGCTTCAACAGGTTGAAGCTCTTCTCAGCCTCTGTTTTCCAGTGAAAAGACTTATGCCACTTCTTCACTGTGTCCATCATCGTGGCACTAATTCCACTGAAATTTTGAATGAACTTTCGGTAGAAACTAGCCAAACCATGGAAACTCCTCACCTCAAAAATATTTCTGGGTGATGGCCAATTCTTGATCACTTCCACCTTACTCGGATCCATCTTTAATTCATTCGCCGAAATGACGAACCCCAAGTAAATGAGCTCTATCTTCATGAACGAAGATTTCTTCATGTTTATCAACAGCTTCTCCTGTTGTAGCTTTCTCATCACAATGGCCAAATGTTCTAGATGTTCAGCCTTCGTCTTGCTGAAAATCAATATATCATCCAAGTATACGACAACAAACTTCCCGATGAATTCCCTCAAGACTTCATTCATCAGTCTCATGAATGTGCTCGGTGCGTTTGTCAAGCCAAACGGCATGACCAGCCATTTGTACAAACCTTCATTTGTCTTGAATGTCGTCTTCCATTCATCACCTTCCCTCATGCGAATCTGGTGATATCCACTTTTCAGATCAATCTTTGAAAAATAATTCGCCCCACTCAGGCAATCCATCAGATCATCCATTCTCGGCAGTGGAAATCTGTACCTGATGGTAATTTTGTTGATCACTCTGGAGTCTGTACACATTCTCCATCCTCCATCTTTCTTTGGGTTGAGTACGGTTGGAACAGCACACGGACTTAGACTCTCCCTGACCAGTCCTTTATCCAACAGCTCCTGCACTTTCCTTTTGACTTCCTCATTTTCTTGTGGTGTCAATCTATACGCAGCCTTATTCGGCAAACTGCTTCCTGGTATGAGATCAATGTGATGACTCACACTCCTCATTGGTGGCAACGAATGAGGTAATTCATCCACGATGATATCAGCGAACTCCTCCAGCAGTTCCTGAATCTCAACTGGTAAGTCGTCCACTCTCGTGCTAGTCAGGACAACTCTTGGTTTCCTGACCACAAAAAATTGTGGATCTTCCTTCTTCTCCATCTCTGTGAGAAGCTCCTTCCTACTCATGAGAAGTATGGTGTTGTTTACTTCCGGTTTTACCTCTTTATCCTTTATCGGAAGCAACTTGTGCATCCTCCCATCCTTCTCTAAAGTATATGTGTTCATCCTCCCATCATGAACCACATTTCGGTCATATTGCCATGGTCTACCCAGCAATAAATGACATACATCCATGGGAATAACATCACACAGAATTTGATCATTATATCCCCCAATTTTGAATTCAATCAAGCATTGTTTAGTGACACTTACCTGGTGTCCTTTTTGTAGCCACGAAACCTTGTATGGACTCGGGTGATCAGTTGTCTCAAGCGCTAGCTTCTCCACCATCTCAGTTGAAACGAGATTATCAGTGCTTCCGTTGTCCACTATGACCTTGCATTTCCTGTCCTTGGTTGTGCAAGTTGTTCTGAACAGTCTGGTCCTCTGCACTGAGCTTTCCACCTCCTTTTCAGGTGTCAAAAGTACCTTATGCATCCTAAGCGACCTTCCGCTGTCTGCATCTTCTGACTCAACATCGCGGCTCTGTGCTTCAGCGATGTGAGCTTCTCCTCTGTCCTTTTTCCTGTCTGGGAAGTCAACTGCTTTATGTCCATCCTTTCCACATGTGAAACATGTGATGATTCCACCTCTTCCTCTTCCCCTACCTCTGGTACAAAGAAAAGTATTTGCATCAGCATAACCGCCACCATGCTCGGTATGCTGCGCCCTCTGTTCAGCATGTGGTCCTCGCTGTGAGGTTCCACCTCTCTCAACCTTACCCTAAGGTTTCTTCCATTCCTCCCTGGGCTTCTGATATTTCTCTTGGGCAACTGCCTTGCCTCTGGGTTGACTTCTGCCTCGCCCNTTCCTCTTCCCCTACCTCTGGTACAAAGAAAAGTATTTGCATCAGCATAACCGCCACCATGCTCGGTATGCTGCGCCCTCTGTTCAGCATGTGGTCCTCGCTGTGAGGTTCCACCTCTCTCAACCTTACCCTGAGGTTTCTTCCATTCCTCCCTGGGCTTCTGATATTTCTCTTGGGCAACTGCCTTGCCTCTGGGCTGACTTCTGCCTCGCCCTTGCTGACCTTTCTTACGGCTCAGCTTCTCTTCGGCTTTCAGAGCCATCTGGTAAGCATCCTCAACTGTTCGGATGGTTTCCATACTTAATTCATCTTGAATTTCATACCTCAGGCCATTCAGATACCTGGCCACTTTCTCATCATCGCTCTCCCGATGACTTGCTCTAATATTGAGCTTGTAGAATTCTTTGGTATACTCCTTCACTGTCATCAATTTCTGTCTCAGGTTCTGCATTCTCTTGAACAGTGTGATCTGATAGTCCCTTGGGATGAACTTTGCTTTCATCTTCGCAATCATCCAATCCCAGCTTTTGATCTTTTGTTTACCTTTGGAATGTCTATCTGCCTGAAGCTCGTCCCACCATAATGCTGCGTGTCCCTTCAATTTTGTGACAGCATGTCTTACCTTCTTATCTTCTTCGATATCTTCATAATCGAAGTAGGTGTCAAGAGATCGGATCCAATCCAACAGCTCTTCTACATCCAGACTTCCTTCATAAATGGGAATGTCCATTTTGGTCTTTGAACTCATCCAAGTGATAGCCTTAATCAGTCGCTCGTTGGCTGCTTCTTCAGCTGCAACTTCTCCTTGCGGTTCAGTCTCAACCTCATTGTCAGAATCGCTAAGATCCCCCGCACCAGTTGTGCGTCTTTGAGTTGTTTCCATCTCTTCGAGTCTCGCTTTGAGATCTCGTATCTGCTTTTCTATCTCTGGATTTCTTGTCGGCCTACCTCTTCTCCTCACCTCCCTGTCTTCTGGGTCAAGTGATTGTCTCTCCCTTCTTGGTGGCATGGTGAAATCTTCTCTTTTTCTCCTGTCTGAAATATACAAACAGAGACTCGCTCTGATACCACTCTGACGCAGCATGTGCCACCCGCGCATCCCGCTTCCACCAGGACCTTCTCTTTCCTCGGCCCGAAGGGCGTAATTTCTCCTCTAATTCCCTGTCGAACTTTCTTTACCCACAACAACTCTCCACTGATCTCCCTTACCAAGCGGGAAATCGAAATTCGCGATTTCACGAATTCTGTAGTCACATGCCTTGTGCCTTACGATTCCTCGAATCCCGATACGGGCCAATCGCTGACTTTCTCCCCTTTTTCTGTTGACCACTTCCTCTATCGGAAAATCGCTACTTGCGATGTCAACAATTTGAATTCCAAAACTCCGAACCCCGATGGGCCGATCTCCCGACACACACGTGGATTTGACCTTTCCACCTTCTGCTCTTCTATCGGAGATTCGGAACTCGCGAGATCACGAGTCCTGGGGTCAATGGACTCGGGACTTGCTTTTCCTCAATTCACGATTATGATGCCACCTGTACTCCACCAGCACCTGTGGTCCCACACTGCTATGTCACCGTCGGGATATCACGAATCGCGAATCCAACAGACAAGTATTCTCTGTCGTTGAGAACCCTAATTCTCCGATCCCCGACTCGTCGGGATCTCCTGACACGCGTCCCACACGATCGACGGTTTCGAACCTATCGATATATTGCCTCTCGTGGTATCGTGATATTTTCTACGCCAGCTTGGGTCTTCAACTCACGATTACCCGATACGCGAGGTCACGTGCAGATCCAACGCTCCCTTTTCCTAGGATCAACGATTATGCTTACGTCAAAATTTCACTAATCGCGATTTCAACAGGCACAAACTTTTGTCTTCGCAAACCCCGATGAACCAAATCCTGATGGCTCTTGGGCTCCTCCTCATCACGCTTAGGGTTACTCTGTGCGCAACTCTTCCGAGATCTGACAGCTGGCGGGATTTCGCAAGTCTCCTCTGCGAACCCTGACCGTTGACTCCTCCTCCTTGAGACCTTATTGAAAATGACTAAGTACTTCGGCCGAGACTCATTCTCCAAGCATGTGCTCGCAACTCCTACTCGAAACCTTCCCTCACTCAACTCCCTAGGTTCTCTTTCACGATATTACAAGGGTTCTATCCCTCTTGAGCTTATTCACTCTGATTCCTTCAGAGGAATGTATGGGCACTCCTTGCGCTCAGCGTTCAACAATTTTTTTCAAGTGTTGAATCCCTCAGACTCTGCGCACTTCCTGCAGCATCAGTCCCTAGCTCCTTTGCTCAGACTAACAAATGAGATTTCTAATTCCGCCTACACGCTCTTCGTGCGGCTCCAACAGCCCCTGCAACTTCTCCTTGAAGTGAGAATAAGTGTTAAACTATCGAGCCCTCATCGACGCACTCCTTGCGGATGAATTCGACTGCACTCTATGCAGTAATCTCCTGACTCAGATAGAGAAACAATTGAATCTCATTCCCTTCCTTCTCAGACTTCAGTTTCCAACCCTGAAATCACATACACAGCATATTCAAAGCAAATGCATGGCCAGAAACAAACATTCATGAGCACATAACAATATACACAGAGAACACAACACCAGGCATGAACTTGAATCAAAGACTCTCCTCTATTAACTCAAATCTGTACATGGGTGTTCTTCACAATTTCTCTTCTTGCTCTTCTCTTATGAATGTTGCTTATGCTACAATGATACAAAGGAGGGTGTCTATATCAGTTTTCCCTCTCGAAATCAGAAACTGTCTAATCTGGAAATTAAATCCTATCTACCTGCTTTCTTCTATTAAATGCCTTCCTATCTATTTCAGACAAGAGCGTAAGGCTCGAGGTCTGATACAATACAACAAAAGGTGCTTTCATAAATGCCTCATTTATACATTGGCGCATCCTTTTGAATGAGAATTCAAAAACTTTTTGTTGGTTGGTCCAGCTGTTCATTTCTTTTCATGCTGGCTCGCTTGTCTTGGCAATGCTCCTCGATGAGTTGGCGATGCTCCTGCATCAGTATGCTACTAAACAACAATGTTTTAGGTGATAATCTAATGTCAAATATAGCTACTTCTAGTACAGAAAGGCCTAGATTTTTAGTTTATTTAAATGAAACAATTGTATTTAGTCCTGAAATTGAAACAGAGCTTCTACCACCCTTCAATCCTCCTCATAATCTCAATTGTCATAATGAAACAAACATTAATGACATGGATAATAGTGCCCCCCTTGAGGTCGATGAAAGGATGTATGTGATTTCATCGATTCATCAAGAGTTGAGGGAAATGTTAGCCATAGTACCTCCAACTTTGGAGAGGGCATATGCACTTAAGAATTTGGTTAGCAATGCACATCAACAATACAATCAACAAGACAATCAAATGTTTTTAAATGCAACTCCATCCAAGATCATTAAGAAGAGAAGACATAGTTTTTTGAGTCCGCTCAATAAAAAATTACAATCTCGTCATCAGTTACATTTAGGTAAGGATAAACCACAATTTCAAAGAGTTGGACAAGTTCGTGCAAAGAAGAAAAGCATGGTTGAGCAATTGAAGTTATCTTCTCAAAAAGAAAGAAATGTGGAGCATACCTCTGATTTAGTGCAACATTCAATTCCACATGATATTGGTATGAAAATTTGAAATTATGTTTTGTTTTACTTGAAATTCAATATAATATTAGCTTTGATCCAATCGTATTTTTTTTTCCTTTTTTATTGTTATAGTTGAGGGATCCACACCTGGAAATTTTCAAAGTTGTCGGCTTCGGTTATTTGTTGATGATGCAAACATACTTACAAGTTCAGAGATATCAACAATGCAGTTAATTCCAGATTTAAACTTATGATATTTCCTCTCAGGTGAAAAAATTTAAAGTACTTGGGAAACAATGAGAATAAATATTATATATCTATATACTTTTTTTTAATTTATTATCATTATCAAATTAATTTTGTCAATGTTTCTTGACAGGAAGATACACACTTATGGAATAGGGAAAAGTCGAAGTGATGCACTGATACTATTTTCAACTTCTCACATTATATAGAAGATAATTTTAGAATAATATACTATTGATATTATTAGATGCCACTTGTATTTTTATTTAAGACAATTATAACAAATACTTTATATTGTTTTTGCAAAAGGTGTAATAGTTGTGGAACTCAATCATAAATTTGAGTATGATTCTATATTGATTTTGGATATCAATATGTGGCATTGTCAACAGTGAAAATTTGGAAGTGAAATGAAATATTAAAAATTGAGAATTTTGATATTTTACTTACATGTCAACAATGCATTTATGTCTCCATAATACTATGTTGTTGCTCTCTATATTTTGCAATGTCTCATGTTATTGAAAACCCTCATGTACTTAGCGTGAATCAATATGTATGAATAAGTGTGGTCCTATGAAGCTCATTTCATCAATTATAATGCATTTAACATGTTTCGTTTCTTCTTGCTTGACCAGCAAAGGCTTGAAACCTTTAATAGGAATCCGTAGGGTGGAGTGAATTGTTCAAAAAACATATGTTGAAAGCACTAATGGTAGTATGTGCAAGTAGAAGTAATGATGAAGTAATTGTATTGATATCCTGTGAAAATCTAATTGTGTGGGCATCTGTATATGCGCATATACGGACGACCCATATACAGAAGACGCATATACGAAAGGTGCATTTACGGAAGCGCATATACGGACGACCCATATACGGACGACGCATATACAGAAGGTGCATTTACGGAAGTGCCATATATGGACGACCCATATACGGAAGACGCATATACGGAAGGTGCATTTACGGAAGCGCATATACGGACGATCCATATACGGACGACGCATATACAGAAGGTGCATTTACGGAAGCGCATATATGGAAGCACCCATATACGGACAACGCATATACGGAAGGTGCATTTACGAAAGCGCATATATGGACGACCCATATACGGAGGACGCATATACGGAAGGTGCATTTACGGAAACGCCCATATACGGACGACGTATATACGGAAGGTGCATTTATGGAAGCGCATAATATATGGACGACCCATATATGGACGACGCATATACGGAAGGTGCATTTACGGACGGACGACGCATATACGAAAGGTGCATTTACGGAAGCGCCCATATACGGATGACGCATATACGGAAGGTGCATTTACAGAAGGTGCATATACAGATGGTGCATTTATAGAAGCGCATATACAGATGACCCATATATGGACGACGCATATACGGAAGGTGCATTTACGGACGGACGACGCATATACGAAAGGTGCATTTACGGAAGCGCCCATATACGGATGACGCATATACGGAAGGTGCATTTACAGAAGGTGCATATACAGATGATTCATATACAGAAGGTGCATTTATAGAAGCGCATATACAGATGACCCATATATGGACGACGCATATACGGAAGGTGCATTTACGGAAGCGCATATACGGAAGACCCATATACGGATGACGCATATACGGAAGGTGCATTTACGGAAGCGCCCATATACGGACGACCCATATACGGACGACGCATATACGGAAGGTGCATTTACGGAAGTGCCATATATGGACGACCCATATACGGACGACGCATATACGGAAGGTGCATTTATGGAAGCACATATACGGACAACCCATATACGGACGACGCATATACGGAAGGTGCATTTACGGAAGCGCATATACGGAAGCGCCCATATATGGACGACGCATATACGGAAGGTGCATTTACGGAAGCGCATATATGGACGACCCATATACGGACGACGCATATACGGAAGGTGCATATATGGAAGCGCCATATACGGACGACGCATATACGGAAGGTGCATTTACGGAAGCGCCCATATACGGACGACGCATATACGGAAGGTGCATTTATGGAAGGTGCATATACGGACGATGCATATGCGGAAGGTGCATTTGTGGAAGTGCATTTACGGATGACCCATATACGGACGACACATATACGGAAGCGTATATACGGACGACCCATATACGAACGACGCATATACGGAAGGTGCATTTACGGAAGGTGCATATACGGAAGATGTTATACGGCAGTGCATATACGGCAGCGCCCATATACGGACGACACATATACGAAAGGTGCATTTACGGAAGGTGCATATACGGACGATGCATATACGGAAGGTGCATTTACGGAAGCGCATATACGGATGACCCATATACGGACGACACATATATGGAAGGTGCATTTACGGAAGTGCATATACAGATGACCCATATACGGAAGCGCGCATATACGGAAGCATATATACGGACGACCCATATACGGACGACACATATACGGAAGGTGCATTTACAGAAGGTGCATTTACGGAAGGTGCATATATGGAAGATGCTATACGGAAGCGCATATACGGCAGCGCCCATATACGGACGACGCATATACGGAAGGTGCATTTACGGAAGGTGCATCTACGGATGATGCATATATGGAAGGTGCATTTACGGAAGCGCATATACGGACGACCCATATACGGACGACGCATATACGGAAGGTGCATTTACGAAAGCGTATATACGGAAGACCCATATACGGATGACACATATATGGAAGGTGCATTTACGGAAGCGCCCATATACAAACGACACCATTATGGAAGTTGTCGTGTGCTTTCATATATGAGGATTTAAGGAAGTCATTTGCATACATTTATACACGCATTTATATGTGTCATCTGTATATGCGCATATACAGACGATGCATATACGAAAGGTGCATTTATGGAAGCGCATATATGGATGACCCATATATGAATGACGCATATACGGAAGGTGCATTTACGGAAGCGCATATACGGACGACCCATATACGGACGACGCATATGTGCATATACGGAAGCGCGCATATACGGAAGACGCCATTATGGAAGTGGCCAACTTCTGTATATGCATTGTCCACATATATATGGAACCGCGCATATACGGAAGGTGCATATGCGGACGACGCATATACAGATGACGCTATTAGCCTTGACTATATAAGCTATTAGCCTTGACTATAAAAGCTATTAGCCTTGACTATATTTTTTTCATAATTTTAGAGGTTGGAATTTAAAGTTGTCATGGTTTTAAGAATTCACATAGTCATGATTCATTTATTTAAAATTTATCAAATTCCATTAATTTGCCTTTGCTTACTTAGAATAAAAGATAAGCCTTATCCCTTTGCTTGTGTGTTTGATTATATTTTTTTTTTTTTGTTAATTTGTGCAGGACCTGTTGGCTACGTGATTAACCTGTGGCTTGAGAAACCGTGACTCAGGGGCATCTAAGCCGTCAAAATCACCCAGGGATCGCACCCGGCCTGAGCCACACCAACCCTTAACATGGTTGGATTTTTTGTCCCCGCAAGTTTCAAACCGGTGACTTTAACATCACGGAGTGGCTTAACAACACACTCCGTCACCGACTGTCCTACACCTCGGGGACGTGTTTGATTATATTATTATTATTTATAAATATTTATTAATATCTTTTGAAATATAAAAACTATTATCCTTCACTACTTTTTTATCATAATATTAGAGGT
>JASDQU010948299.1:9721-27214 GCA_032191745.1 Picea mariana
AGTACACTCCATTGCACCATTCGTGTTGCAGGGATCTACCTCAACCCCACGTTCTCTTACTCATGTGGTTTTAGATTTGATGTTGAGGTTATGGATGGATTCTTCACATGTGTTCAGAGGATGGTGCCAAGTCGGAAACAACGTGCGGAGATTTCTAAAGAAATGGAAATATATATGATGGCCCCTAGAACATTTGGCTTTGACATGGTTGTTCATGACAGGAAGGCCAAAATGCCAAGTAAGCTTCATTTTGTTTCAAATTTCAATGTCTCTTCTTCCTTTGGTTCAAACTTCAATGTCTTTTCTTATGTTTCACTTATTTGTTGTAGATGCTTGGTGGACAAGTTATGGCTCAAGAGTACCCAATTTACAAAAACTTGCCATTTTTGTGCTTAGCCAAACATGTAGCTCTTCAATATGTGAACACAACTGGAGTGTGTTTGAAAAAATACATACCAAGAAATCCAAGAATTTCAAAATTTTCAAATTAAATTTTGAATTCATTATAAATTATAATTATACGCCTCGTCACCCTCTAAATTATGTATTATAAATTATAATTTATGATCCTCATACAAGTTGGAATCCCGACACCTTAATGACATGGTCTACATCTACTACAATCTTCAATTGTGGGTGAGGCAACTTCAAAAAAAACCTGACATTGAGGCCATTTCATTGGATAGGATTGACACCATTGTTGCATGGAGGGTTGAGACCATGAGGCCTATCATGGACTCGACCCCTGATTGGCTACAAGAGGAGGCATAGGAGGAGGTAGGGGGGGAGAGTGTGGTAGAGGAGGATGTTACAGAGCATACACCTTTACAGGAGGTGGCTATTGACATTAGGAGTGTGCACCACCTTCACGAACTCATACACAACGAGTTGGACTTAGTTGTAGCACCAACAGAGGACAATAGATTCTAGCTTCTCCTCCTCCTCCTAGAGAACGTCAGAGTCCAACGCCATCCCTAGAGCCTTCCTCATCTAGAGGATTACCAGAGTCATTACCTTTCCCCGTAAAAGGGGCACAATGAATTGTTAGTTTACTTATCTGATTTCATTGTAGATAACTTATGATGATGAGATACATTTATTGTATTTTTTTATGATATTTTGAGGCTTTGGAATCAAGACTCGGGACATGATTCAGTATTGATGTGTGACGTATCACTAGACATCTTATATATCAATTTTATTTTCATATTTATGTGGCAATGTATTAATTTGATGTTGTTGTTGCTTTAGATGTTCAAAATTTTGAAAAAAATGACTACTTGTATTTTTTAAGTTTGACTATATTTTCCCCGATGTTACCGATAAGTTGTTTTCTGGACCCTCGGCGATATTTTCACCAACACGATGTTTGCAACATTGGTTCCAACCTCATCGGACTTCATATGGAGAAAGTAGAATTTTGTATCCCATTCAGAATTCAACAGAGTTAACAATTTTCAGGATTTCAGGGTTGGCAGGATTGTAGCGTTTTCCACTGGATTCTATCGTGTATGAGAGCATGGGATTGACATTAGTCAAGACCACCAAGCTATGAGGTTTTGATCATCCAATCATCTATGAGAATTAATATGGACATGGGTTTCCTTATAAAAGGTCATTTATTCGTATCATTCTTATTTTCTTGCTTGTTTTCTTGCAAGATAATCTGTTATATATATATATATATATAGTAATTTTTATATACCATGTTTCCCCCATGTACCCATTTTGGGGAGGTCACATTTCCAAGCGCTCCCATTTCAGAAACTTGTACTCATTTCCACATTTCATGCAACTTAGGTCCCTAATAATGGTTGAAGTAGTATTCTGAGGGTCATTCTCCTCTATCATCAACTTGGTTCTTTATGTCATCTCCATCTACAAGTGGCCACATCGAGTATACAAATCATGCATGACCCTCTCTATTGGCCTGAATCATCCTCCTCACACACTGGCAACATGGTGACCAACTTCTGATCTAAGGAGATGAACAGGCTTCAAATACCTGAGTGTTTGTTATCAGGCATGAAACTGACTAATATTTCTAGCAGTTATGCAGGGTATTAAATATGGGCATTTTGACTGGGATTTGTTTAGTTCAGCCCCATATGTAAGAAAATTCTGGCTTTTGTCAATGGTGAATATTCAAGTTTTGGAACTTTTGTCAGTGGTGAATATTCAAGTTTTGGAACTGATGAATTTGGTAGAAATCTTCGAATGGAGCATGTCCCCCTCCAAGGGTTAAGCATGGACTGAATATCTATCAGTGTTACCAACATCTCGATAATATCTCGATGTTGGCAATATTATCTTCAAAATTAGGGTCGGCGATATTTTCCGATATTTTCATTCTTACAATATTGTTTTTCACTCTTACGACATTTTCCGATATTTTTCGATATTTTCCCCGATGTTGCCGATATTTTCGTTTTCAGACCCTCGACGATATTTTGCCGATGCCAATGTTTGCAACATTGATATCTATATTTGTAAAGTTTTTCATCATTTCATGTGTATATGTAATTTACTGAAAGAATGATCACCACATGAAACTTCACAGGCCTCAATGCCCTCAAAGTCTATCCAGAGGCCTTAAGAAGCGAGTCTTCAATGAAATTATGTAATGCAGGCAATTTCAAAATTAATCCCCAAAGAAGGCAAGCAATTTCAAAATTAATCCCCAAAAAAGGCAATACGGAGTTCGTTTTGAGTCAGCACCCTATTACAGTGCTGAATGTCTCGCACAAGATTTTAAGCACGGTGCTGGCAAAGAGAGTTAAAACTGATTTTACCTCGGACTGTGAAAATGGGGCAAACCAGTTTCATTGAGGGAAGAATTATCCTTCACAATGAAGTGGTAATATAGGAAGGCATTGGATGGGCCTCTGCTTTGGGTCAAGACTCTGTTTATCAATATGGATTTTAAATGTCTAAGGCACAGTTAAATGACCTTTTTATTTAGCAATGCTGTCAACTCTGGGTTTTGGAGGCTATGTTATTAGTGCTGTCAACACATTGTTCTCCAACACAGCAGCATGTATCACCATCAATGACATTTGATCAGAGAATTTTGGCCTGTTCCAATCAATCAGATAAGGTTGTCCATTGGCTGAAGCTCTCTATGTTCTGTCTGTAGATGCTGCTATCTAATTGAAAAAAGGTGATGGAGGGAAAAATAAAGGGATTTCTTCTGCCAACTGAGAATGGTCAGAATTCAGCAGCTAGTCACTGGGAAYTTAACAATGACTCCTAGACTCTAAAGGGGGAGGAGGAATCTCTCAAGGAGGTCAAGATATATATTGAACCTTTTAACAAGCCATTGCCATTCAAAAAATTACTTATTTCCGATAGTCAGTTACAGTGCTGAGAGCAGCTGACTGCACCAAGTGGACTTGTATTAAACCAGGGCCAAACTTTAAGCTCCTTGGCATCCCCTTTAGCTTCATGTAGTTGCCAACTGACTTACAAAAATTTTCTGTTCATAGAGCTAAGAAGAAAATTACTTAGCAGATTAGGAAGCAAATGTTGTTAGCTGCCAAACTTTAAATTTGTACAAAAGTATTAGCAGATACACATGTTTAATATTCCTCATGTTGGACACCATCAAATTGGGCTTACAAAAGGTTGACTCAGCTTCTGATGTCTTTTCTATGGCCAACATTGATCAAGTGCAGTGGAAAACCTATTGCATGCCCAAGGATCTAGGAGGTATTTTTGATGTCAGACTGTAGAGAGCAACTCTATGCCAAATGCACTATCAGAGCCATCAAAGGAGACAAGGCTTAGTCTGGAGACACAATGTAGAGGGTTCGCCACATGGCAAGCCAGGGTGGAAGGGCCTTGTTATCACACAATCTGTACTTGCCCAAAGCCCAAGGCAAGTGAGGCAAGATTGGCGTAACAAGGGGGTGACCTATCACTGTCACTTTAATAGGAAACCCCTTTCTGTTTAGGAATATATCAAGATTACCCCAAGGGAGACGTCCCCAGTGACCTAAAGGGCTGATGAAACTAAGGAAAGGATGCAAGAATACCCCCCTCTCACTGGTCACTCAAGTCAAAAGGTTCTTTAAGTCTTTAAGAGATGAAGTGTACCTGCCCAAAACAAGACAGCAAAGAAAAATATGGCAGCTTTCAAGTACAAAATGATGTTAGTGCTTCATAAGACCATGAACCTTTGAAATATAAACTAGCTGATATAAAAATGCAGCAATATGAAAGTTTACAACAGCAATAAGTATTTTATAACAGCTGCAAAAAATATGCCTTGGAATTGCTTGAAAAGACAATGAAAAGATAGCTTTAACTAGACAGAATGATAATCAATTGTCACAAGCAATTTTTGCAATGTCTAGCTAGCATTAAATGTCAATTTTGCAGAGAATTTGCTGCAGTTAGATGTCTGGACTCTGTAGCAATCTTTTGTAACAGCAGCAAGTATTAGAGCTTAGAATTGCAAGAAAACATCATGTAAACTTAACATTTGTCAAGTAGATTGTTTGGTTATCACAAGCAATTTCTGAGTGAGTTAGATGCAAGTTATGTAAGTGTATGCAGCAAATTAATGCAGATTAGTATGGTTGTAGCAGTGATTTGCAACAGCATCAAGTTAACTAGTGAATTAGTCTAGTTTAGGGTTAGTAGAAGTTAGCAAAAGCTTCAAGGAAGAGAGTTTGAGTGTTTGTTTGATCAATCATTCACTAAAGCAAGTGGACTAGTGCCTTTATGGGGTAATGAGGTCAATAGGTGACGGTTTTCACTTGGAAGTAGTAACAACAATGATTATACTTGTCTAAGTGAAGAATGGATCTTAAAAGAGATAGCACTTTAAGTCTTCCGAGATCCAAACTTTAAGGAGGTGAGCTACTAGAGAGTAGGCACTTCTAGGCCCTAGCGCCTTCCTCCTCCTTAGACTATTGAAAGATATTAAGAGCAACAATAACTAGACAATGGCTTCTAAAGTGCTAGTATTTTAGGGCTTTTTAAGTTTATCTAAGTCAAATCACCTTAGTAAAGTCTAGCAAATGAAGAGCAAAGAAGTCGTATTTTAAGTCCTTTACTCCTAGGGTTTGTCAAGCAAGCAATTTCATAATCTTTAACATGAATAAGCAAAGATACCATAACCATTCAAAATGAAATGAAAATTGCAGATTTACTTACTTCACCAAGAATAATCAAGCAATAAAACCCTAGATTGCCAAGTAACTTCACCAAGAAATGATCCAAGTTGCAAATTTTAGCCTCCAAGATAGGCCTCATGATCCAAAACCTATTGGTTACAACAGCTCTAGTTAATACATTGGTTTTGTGTTTTTCAAAGTATCTTGAAGACCCAGGAGACCTACAACCATTCTTGAAATAAAATGATCAGTCAAACCAGGGATCTCTTTTAATGACCACTACTTATGGTGAACAGCATTTTTTTTGTTTAATGCTTCCTTTGACTATTAATATAAAGAGGAGATGTCCATAGGCATTTTATATGAAACACAATGGGCTGCCATTGCAGCTACCACCCAAGCACTGGCTAAGCTCACAATTGGGCTGGTTACACACCAAAAATGCCACCTATACTAAGAACAGCCCCTTGGACATACAGTAGATAAATAAGAAGTTCACTGAGTAACCAAACAGCCCATAGCCTGCAAACAAACATAAGTCCAATAACATCAGGCAGCAGCAGGGAAGAACCCAGCATTGGGAAGCGGATCACCTTGGTCCTTGGAGTTGGTCCCCACCCAGTAGCAACAGGCTCAAGGTCGGTGACAATCAGTTCCCACCCATCGTTATCAGATTCAAGGGGCCTCTCAGCCTCAGAGATGACAGGTGCAATTATAGGCAACATATCATTCTGTTGTGTGGGCTGGGGTAAGCCAGCTGTTTCGGTGCTCCCTCCTCTCTCATTGCTCGGCCAGTCCAATGACATGGTCGATCCTCAGATCTTTGTGACAGCTGAGAACAGACTGAATGTGCAAGAGGCTCCAGGTATCTCTCTACTCAGTACACGGGATGCCTCCTCAGAAATCAAGAATCTGTTGTAGGTGGGCCGCATCCATTTCCACTGTCTGAACTCGTATGAGAATTTGCATGTACAAGCTTGCACAGATTAAGTAGCTGTCATACCAAGAGAAATATCTAGCAGGCTGGGTGATTAAATAAGGCACCATTCCTTCACTCCCATTTGAAAAAGATATTTTTAACTCCTATTAGTTGCCATGAAGCTTGCACTCGACATCCCAAAGGAGTTTATACCCTAACAGAGCTGTTTCCACAATATGAAGGCAGGCAGGAACTGACCACAGAAAGACTCAACCTATTCCCAGGCAAACATGACAAGAGAGCAGACTCAGAAAAGGTGCTTGAGAATTTCAGCTCGACCACATAGAGGACATCTAGCGTGCAAGACACCCAGGTGAGTTAGTCTCCTTCCAACAGGAAGACCACCCATTATCAGTGGCCGGACAAAAAGGCTTTTTTGGGTTCCGCCAAAGGCTTCCACAGGCTGAAGAGCATGAACACCAATTTTGACTCAAGCAAGGCAAGCTTTTGGGAGATATATCATGGTATTATGCTCTATAATTCTTTCAAAAAAGCATTATATTTATTAAAGATCTTAAGATATCTGAAAGAGAAAATGCCATGGGAAAAAATTAAGGGAAAATTTAAGCTTGCCAATCTGGACAAGATGGTCTTTAAGAAAGTCAAGGGAATTATTGCTTCAAACTAGACATAACTTTGATTGTTCATCAAATGATCAGATCTAGAATCATTCCAAGCCTTTCTCTAAGCTCTCCCCCTCTTGTGCATTAAATGGTTAGTTAAGGAGGCCCAAATAAATATATATTAAACAGGTACGAACTATGAACTTGAGGTTGTCAATGTGGCACATCCACCTGAACAAAATTTAAAATTGCCAATTGAGTGAAAGAGACCTTTCCTTGGATAGTCTTTGAGTCCGCCCAGGGTTTAGCGATAGGCCCTAATCTGCTAAGATGAGTATCCCCCTATCGCTTCTATGTTCCTGAGTCATTTCTGCATTTGTTTTCGAACTGTGCAAAAGCCAAGGAGCTTCAAAATTGAATTTTATGTTTGTATAAAACCACGTTACAAATCCCAATTATTTGGAAGAAGGCGCTATTGGGAGATGAAGTCGCCTTAGAATTTCAACTTGCACAGCATTTATCAGAATAAAAACACTCTATCTGGAAATAGCATAATAACCCTCTACAAAGTAACAATTCTATTACCAAATCATTAAGCTATACTTTTTTTACTAATTTTACATACGTAAGAACCCCAAGGCTAAAACATAACTCCACACACTAAGGTGCCCATGATCTCCATGTGTTGCAAGGCATACATTGGCTGTTTATTATTATAGCCAAGGCACTAAGTCTTGCTTAAGCGCAAATCCCAGCTCCAGCGTAAAACCAAGCCTCAACAAAGATCCAAGCTCCAGCACAGTTTTAGACTTTAATGCACTTTCAAGTTTCTGTAAGTGTTCAAGCACAGAAATTATCCATAGCCGCAAATCTCTTTTGCAGATCCCATGAGTCTTTGCAGCCCTTAAGCATCAATATCTCTTTGCAGACCCAAAATGGCGCAAGCATCTGCATTGCAGATCCTCAAAACCCCATCTACAACCGCAATTCCAACCATGAATCTTCAACACTGCAAGTTCACAGACTCGTTCCTAAACAACAATAACCTACACCCAGCAAATTTTGATGTGTCTAGAAGAACATGTGGCACTGGCAACATCAACCCTAACTGTCAACTCTTTCTTGTGACTGTAACGAAATCATGATCTAACTGTAACTGTACATGTATATATAGATCTCCAAGCTCACTTTACATTCTCTTAGCACTTAGTTCACTCTACTATGGGACTTCAGCCTTACCTTCCTCCTCTGCATCTAGCATACAAAATGTTCCAACTTTCAGTCTCTCAGACATTGATGTACGTTGTAACATACTTTTTGGCAATGCAACTGTGCAATTTATAGTCATTGTACAATTTATAGTAGTATATTATGTGTTGTGGTTTCCCTACTTGTGTTTGCTTTGCCATTTTTATCCACACTGTGATGATGTTTGCCATCTCTTCTCAATTGAAAGCTTCCACAGTAACCTCAAGCTTTCTCAAGTTCATGGATGTCCACCCCAGTTTCCTGGGAACTGATGCATCAGTGGTATCAGAGCACGTGTTAAAACAATGGGATCCATCACAGAGGGGGAGAGAAATGAAACGAATCCAACTGCACAATATGTTTTAAAGGAGAGATCTATTCATTATAATATATGTGCATACATATATATACAAAAGACCTTGGAAAGCCAAGAAACATTGCCACATAACCATAGCAGTTAACTCAAACCCACCACATCACACCCAGAAGCCTCCAAAACCATGAGATTAACATGAACATGCACAGATGGTTAACCAACAATAAGCCTATTCCTTGGAGCCTTCAGGATGCCAAATCTAGAACACTCCCCCTGCATACAAGAGCTCCTAAAAAGGTTCAAAGCCAGGTCAACATGTCATTACACAGGTCTAAACTTCTTCTCAAATTTGAGACGGTCACATGCAATATGAACATGAGCAAGCACTTAAATGCCACAGGGAGCAGCACTCAAAGGTTATCAAATAGATTTAAATTTTTTAAAACATTAGAAAATCTTAAAATATTCCACTTCCATGCTTCTCATCTCTGCAACAATACCTCCACGCAAATCAGCACATTCAACGGCCTCAACTGCAATGCCCAATGTGTTGAAACCACATGACCGTCCAACTGTATCCACCTCCATGCCCTACATGCATCCAGGTCCTCTGACAATGTCCATGGTCTGCCATTGCCAAATAGCAAGTTTTCACATTCATGGCATTTCCAGGTTGCCACGGATCCTCACACAAATGCTCCTCTTCCACAGATCCATACATGTGGCCTTCTATCTCACCCTTGAACCTTGCTCTGATACCATGTTAAAATACAACAAATCCATCATAGAGGGAGAGATAAATGAAACAAATCCAACTGCACAATATGTTTTCACATAGAATTTGTATTCATTATAATCCAACTGTAAAGCCTGAGTGGGCCTAATGATTAAGAACATGTGTTTCCTCCGTGGAGGTCACAAGTTCACATCTGGAAGGGGATAGGGTATGTACACCTCCGTAGACTAAGCAGTCAAATCGCTGTGCAGAGGGGGTCCCTTGTCCCACAAACAAGGGGGTCTCATACATCAATTTGATGTCTGCCTAGGCCATGACCTTAAAATTAGATTATCATTATTATTATAATAATATATGTGCTGACATATATATACAAAAAACCTTGGAAAACCAAGAAACTCTACAGGATTCTACATGTAACTGACCATCAACTACATTACCACATAGCCATAGCAGTAAACTCAAACATGCCACATCACACCCACAAGCCTCCAACCCACAACATTAACATGACCACAAATGATTAACCAACAATAAGCCTATTCCTTTGGAGCTCGCAGGATGCCAAATCTAAACACTTGGTATCTGCTGCAAGCCTGCAAATATCAGTTCATTCAGAATATTTGCACATGTATGTTTTAAATATTAACACTCGAAATTTAATATTTACTTTGTAATATAGTTTGGTGTGGTTAATAGTTCGATGGACAGTTGAGTTAAACTGATCAAACAGATTTTTAATGTATGCGCTTTGAAGGCACGTGGACATATATTCTATGTAACATTTCAGTGAACCAAGGGGGTATAGAATGCAGATCTGTTAGTAGTGGTGTTTTTTACCCCAGTTGGGGTTTTCTCCATGATAACTCTGGTGTTCCCCCCTTTTTTGAGTTGTTGTTTCATTGTTTATTCATTGTCTATTGTTGTTTGCTTGCTGCATTTCTTTTGTGGGCTGTTAATAGACATTTATATCTGCTACGTTCCTGTTTGGCTATTCATGTTTTTTCAACATGGTATCAAAGCCACATAGGCATGATATCTCTCACATGAGAGGCCCATAGATTGTTCGGTTGCAGTTTTGGAGTTCTGACAGGGACAACAGTATGTGTGCTCTAGTGGTCTCCTGGTTGAACCCAGGATGCTATCATGGACCAGAAAAAGGCAAACATGCAGGGGAGGCTACAAGACAATGGTGATGGAAAAGAAAACGGTGACCTTCGAGCAATTCCTCGCAAGGAAGTTGTCGCTGACCCAGTCAGTGTAAGTACGAAGTTGATGGCTGCAGCGCTGGGGAGCTACTAGCAGACATGGGTGTGGCAAAGACCACAACATTTAAGGCAATATCCTTCAGTGTGTCGTTGCAGTCGGTGCCAAGCAGAATGAGGATTGATCCCTCTTATTCTGGGTGAATGTCAGGCTTCTGGAAAGGAGGAGATTCATGGCCAGTCCTATGTAGAATGTAGATTGCAGCCATTTATCGATGCCCTTGTGAGCCCCTACACACCATGTGGCCTACTTTAGGGAAAGGAAGCGATATGTTTTCGGTTTGCCATGACCATGAGCAGACCACTGAGGAGGGCATTGTTAAAGACTACCTTGAGATCATGGGTGTTACCTATTGTTTTGCAAATCGTCCACTTGCCAAACAAGGATGATGATATGTATGGAACAACCTAGTGGAGCTCTAGTATATATGGCTTAAGTAGAGAAAAATCGCTGCAAGTTTTATATGGCAAGTGCAAGTGGAGAGTAAATTTGACCTTGAGTAAACCCTAGAGCTCAATGGTTACATCAAGGCCTATGAGACTATTTTAGTGTATGGAGATGGTCAAGAATGCTACTTTGGATATATACCTATTTCCATGGTTGTGGTCAACCTTCTTTTGGTGTGAAGCCACATATATAAAAGATTTGCTATGCATGACTATTGCACATATGTTTTTGATTGGTTATAGTAGTGGATCATATTAAGGCAATGGAAGGCTGGATCATATTAAGGCAATGGAAGGCAAATTGTGACAATGGAAGATTTTAATCCTCATAGGGAAGTAGGCTATACTTGGCCCTTGATCAAGGGTATAGACTCTAGAGTTCCATGGCATTTTGAGCGAAAGCCATAGATATTAGCAGTGAACGTTCAGAACTTGGAATTCTTTGAGTTGCAGTTAGTGGTTCTGTTCAGAAAAGTGCGGTTCTCTTGAGAAGAATGATAGATCTCCAACTAGGAGGCACCTAAGTGTTGATATTATGGTAGTTGCAGGAGGTATTAACCTCCACGTGTAACCTTGACAAGACTAGAATATTCCGAAAAGAAAGAGAAACCATAAAGCCTTGAACAATAAGCATAGAAGACAAGTCGGCTAAAGATATTAATTTAATATTGAGTTCTAGCCCCCAGGAAGAGAAGTCGGCCCAAACAGCTAAGGAGTAGTATAAATACAGAGCGCTAGAGATATTTAGCACACTCTCACTCGCAACTGCAGAAATTTAGTTGTGCGAGTCTGGAGAGTAGCTGCAGCTACTGCAACTTGTATTTTCGGTTTTAGGCTTGGACTTTCTCTTGGTTATGGTTTGGACTTTCTGCCTTGTGCGCTAGCTCTGGAGAGAGGTATGCTACATTGATTGGCTATTGGTTCTAGGGTTTGCTTCCGGAATTATTCTCTCTGTCAAGGTTAAGGTGGTCAGGGGTGGCTTCGGCCTATGGTTGGGTGACAATATTGCTATATTGTCTATGGTGAAACGAGCACACCTATTTTTTCTGACACTAAGGTTGTGTGGGAGCATTGAACGTGGTGACCCAATGTTTGATTGCATTGATGCAAGAGCATCAATGCTAATCTGAGGCTGAACCCTTACACAATAGTTTGATATTCGGTTTCAAGCATGGAGATGGGAAGCCAATTGGGGTTTTGGATCCATACCCATATGGAAGAGAATGATCGAGAAATTGTGTTTAAAATGTTTGATATGGTCAAGAAAATGAACCAGAATTCTACTATGAAGGGATGACTTAGGTGAGAACATGGGTTTGCAATTCATTGCAAATATTCGACTAAGTGGGAGTGTCGCAACTATTGGTTCATTTGGAATTTTTGTGCATGTATGTTTTAAATATTAATGATCGAAGTTTAATATTTACTTTGTAATGTAGTTTGCTGCAGTTAATAGTTCGACAGACAATTGGTTAAACTAATCAAATGGATTCTAATTTCTTGATGTATGATGCCCTTTGAAGGCACATGTATATATATTCTATGTAACATTCCAGTGAACTGACGGGGAATAGAATCTGGATTTCTTGGTGGTGGAGTTTTTACCACAGTTGGGGTTTTCTCCACGATAATTCTGGTGTCCCCTCTTTTTGTGTTGTTTCATTGTTTACTCATTGTCTATTGTTGTATGCATTTTGCATTTATTTCATTGTTGTTAATACGCATTTATCTCTGCAATATTCATGTTTGGCTATTCATGTTTTTCAACAAGATGAGTTCAATAATCTAGCAATCAATGGTATCATAGCAATGAAGATGAGTTCAATCATTTGGCAATTAGTGGTATAGAAGCCAACTTTCTCCCTACAAAACCAATGGTACAAAGTAGCCCCTTAGTTTCATATGTGTCGAATGCCCATTTGAACGAGATCAAAATATAGGAAGCATGAAGTTCAACCCTAAATTCCTCAAGCAAATCTATGTCAATCCTCAACATTGTCTCAAATGACAGGCAACACCAACACAAGCTCCATTGTTGAAGATGCATTATAGCCAAGAAAAGATAAAAAACCAGTTCTCACAATTACTGAAGTGACTTAAACCCTCGACTACACCTACAGCACTTGAGGCATTTGGATGTGAGTTGTTCTAAGGACAAAACCCATTCAAAGTTGAAGTCAATATCGCCAATCCACAATTTGAGGGCATGCTAGATGCAGGGGCATTAGATAGATAGTTGCAAAACATTAAGGCTTATTTTGCAAAAAGGATAACTTTTGAGACATTGAAACTTGTTACTACTCCACTTTGCTATTGGGAGCCACAACGCAGACAGCGTAAGGACCAAGGTCAATCCATTGATAATTGAAGAAAATTTGAACAGGGATTGCACAATGAGTTCTATTTGCTCAAACACTATGATGACTAGCACATAAAGCGGTAATCGCGGTGCTAACATCACAAACAAAATGTTCGAGATTATACTAATGAAATTCATAGTTTTGAATCGCGACTAGATATCTGCAACTCTAAACGAAATAAAGCACTAAAGTACCAAAGCAGTATACACCCTTACATCCAAACTGAGATGAATATTATGAATGTCAAAAGTCTTCAGGATGTTTATCAATTCACAGCCAATATTGAAAAGAAATTCCACAACAAGCCTTATGCTAAGGATGGTACTGCAAATAATCAACACAAAAAACCTCTAGCACCAAATCTTCTACAAATCAGAATTAGCACCCTTATCTGTGCAACGATAGAGCCCTGCAAGCTCAACGCCCACAATCTCAACACCAAGGATAGCGCAAAGATTGAGGTGGAAAACAGAGATCACAAAAAAATGAAAAAATGTAGTTTCTGCTAGTTGACCACCAACTCCATCCAAGAATGTCACACATGCAAAGCTCCGAGTGTAAGTATAGAATGTAAACAAGTGGTTGAATCCAAGCATTATGAACAAAATAGGTCATGTACAAAATAAGCTGAGCCTAAGTACACAACACTACCGGTATAGCTGGGGCAAGCTGCAAAATGTTTGTTTCTTGATATAACATAAAAACTTGATTTTACAGCTATCTTGATAGTTACACTCCACCATTACATTGTTTAAGTGGGTTTCAGTCTTTGAGATGAATTCCCAATGAACAACATGAAATGGGAGATTTTATTTTTACAAGACAGGTATAAGTAAAGCCCAGACTCTAGTGTATGCAAAGTACAAGCAAGTTCATGAACTTCTTTTCGATCTTGTGTTGTAAATATTACATTAGTTGATGAATAACACTCTGAAGATTGTAACACCAAAGGTGCTGGGCATGGAAAATTCAAATTTTTGAACAACCCCACATCAATCATAGGAGTAACTCAAGATGACCTACAACAGATAATGGCCAATGGTCCCAGAGTTGCAAAGAAAAAATTTATGGTATGGTTATCATTCAATGAAAACTATTTTCAGTATTGGAGCAAATTCACTGCTTCAATGAAAATAGTAATTTGACATGAAAACGAACACCATTTTGGAAACAAGAATAACAGGAAATTGACAGTGGCGGGAGGTTAAGTATCATTTCGACCTCCACCTAAATCAAAAAATCAACAAATTCCTACATAACCCTTCCTGAACAGCATAATCCTAAGTTCGACATCACATCCATCTTTCCTCAGTAAAGAGGCATGATTTGGCATGAGAACTCTCCAAGAAAGAAACCCATTTCCTAATTTCATCAAATCCACCCAATTCCATCCTAAGATTAATATACTTTTTTTATCCGGGAGGAATGTATTCAATTCAACAATCTAAAGTTCGACTGACATGTCCAAGCATAAGGATTGTAGTCTTTAGATGCACAAGGATAGCAGTTAAATATAGGCTTGCAAAATTAGCCTGGGAAACCGAAAGCATGAAGAATGGAGAAACGGGCAGAAACTAACTGTCAAACAACATTTTGTCTGTACATGTTATACTCTATGGTATGTTCAAGACATTAGACATGTATGACCAGGAAGTTTGCTAACGGACCATAATAGACGCACAAGAATCATGACTTATTAAGTTATTGCAAACTATAAATATATGAACAAAGTCAATATTGCACACAAAATCCAAATATATTTTCCTGAGACGAGTGCCCAAGATGCTCTGTTTCATGGTTATGATAATAGAAAACCAACGAGACAGAAAAACCAAGCTGTAACAGACAGTGTGGCATGTCTCTTCATAGCCAGGAGAGGGACACTAGTTTCTGACTCCTTCAGGAATGTAACTTTTACTACATACGCACAATGAATTTTATCCTAGATAGCAGACAAGCCAAATATGCCCAAAGTTATGTCCATGGACAAACATCAAACAATTTTGGGTAGAAAATTGTTTTCCCCTCTGATCTCCCCAACAAGTATCTATATCCATTCCATTCTGCCTTGTTGGAATTATTAACTCCTACTTGTCTCATAGCTTAATGTGTGATATTTGATCATACTAGAAGATTGTGGTTTGTTATTGTATTGGTCATTGTAAGGTAGAGTTTGTCTCTACGTGAAAAGTTTGTTTCTAAGTTTTAGGAGGTTGTTATATCTAGTTGGATATGAAAGATATTCTCTGCAACAAGTTGGCTCCTAGTTTGGTGTGTGCTTGAGATATTCTCTCAACAAGTTTGTTGGTGTGCTAAGATAGTGTATCTATCTTAAGCCTAAGCTTGATGTATTTATACGTAACATTATTTGATGTTAATAGAACACTCAACACAATTTTTGGTGTGTGGAAACCATGTCTGCTCTCCCATTTCTCTGCACGGTATCAAAGTTGGTAAAGGCTTGACTCTCTCACAAGAGGGTTCGTGATCATGGCATTTTAGTGTTTCTAATCCTCAGAAAATATAGGGTTGGTGTAGGTGGGAGAATAAATGGTTAGTTGTGAGATGATTGCTACAGTGTGTCTATGGTAGTGTGAGCTACAGTTTGTCCCGTAGTGATATGGGGTTTGTCCATCAATCTGTTTGGTGTAAGCATGGTTATGCAAACATGTTGAATAAGTGTGGATCGTTACACTAACTGGGCAGGGATGACAGTAATATGCTGCTCATACTCATGGTGATCAACATATATCATCCAATAGTATTGATAAATTGATCGAAATCACAAATGTGAAAGGAAGAGTACAGAGAAGGCAGGGACGAAGTTGTCAAATCAGCCAGGGCAAATGGAGGAGTCAGCCCGACAGGTCAGAGTAGCCAGCAAGTTGGTGCATTTGTTGCACTGGTTAGCTCTTGGAATGCCAATGGAATTGGTTGCACAGCCAAGGGGAGTTCATCAATGTAACGTACCCATCTTCGGGTACCTCAAGGTTTCTCGTTCTTAAACTAATTTAGACACTAATACCAATTTAAATAAACACAAGAAGCATGACACAAGCACATGCATAATCAAGAAAGCACATTAACCATTACAAAGTCACGCAATATACAGTATTAGGTAGTAAATAACACAGTGAAAATTTAATACACAAAGAAACAGAGAACTTATCTTTAAGAAACAGTTACACAGACTAGCTGCAAACATCAGACATTCCACCCAACCATAGGCTCTGTTACACTATAACTCTCTACAACAGGCCACCCCCAAGCTAGGGCTATGAATCCATAAGGACAGGTGCCTAGGCTGACTCTAAGTCTCACAGACCAGCCCAGCTATCAAGCTATCATAGACTGTTCTCTCTTTCTCGCTCATAGCAATCCCAGTTTGCCATCTCTCTTTCCCCCTTAGCCTGCAGAACCCAAAGAAATGAATTCCTTTATCTGCAATGTAGTCCCTCAAGTTATTCCACTTCTCTCCAGAGCTCCAGTACAGATTGACTAGGAAATTCCAGTGCTAGAAACTCAAGGGAAACTTAGTTGTGGACAGTTCACATCAACTTCCATCATTCTCATGCACACATGCATCATTTTCCATACTAGTATAACCAGTAATCTCATACAGCCATCTAGCATCGACTCTGCCATCATAGCCTTTCGTACTATGCAAAACCAGGAACAAGAACGAACAAGGAAGACCCCCCAACAACCAAAAGGTATGGTTGAATTATGCATGCCCACAATGCACCACGTGGATTTCCCCAAGAAGGCCTCGTAACCACTTTCTCAACTAACTCAAAGGCTAGGAAATAAATAATAATATATAATATAATAATTGGCTTAGCCCCTTTAGCCCCCTCTCTCATGAAATCATAGCCCCCTATGACTATCTCCTTCTCTATCTGCAGCGAGTGATGCATTTATTATTATTATTATTCAAAGCATTACATTGCTCGGCTCTCTGGCCTTTCATCATATACAAACATACATTGCTAATCCATCGGGTGTTACATCCCCCTCCTGCTTATTTTTGCATTGTCCTCGGTGAACATCACCATGCAGGTGTACATATATCTATGGGTATGCCCTCCCACATTGCATCTTCCAACTCCCACTATGGGTATGCCCTCCCACACTACATCTTCCAACTCCCATGTCACTTCTTCAAGGCTGTAGCAGATCCACTGGACCTTTACCTGCCCTATAGCTTTGTTCCGGAGCACCATGACCTTCGTGTCCATTATACGCAGTAGTTGTACCTGCTTCAATGACCTCTTCTTGGGCTTCAGTTCCAAAAATAAATGCTCTCCCACTTATATTCTCTAGTTGTCCTGCTTTTATTTGCATAACTCTTTTGCCTATCTTGTGTTGCTTTCAAATTCTGCTTAATTTTAACCATTTTCTCCTCCATCTCCTTGAGCAATTCTGGCCCAAGTACTACTCTCTTTGCTAGATAATCCCA
>JASDQU010948300.1:4972-15367 GCA_032191745.1 Picea mariana
TTGGGTAAAAATCACATCATCTATATTTTGCAATCACCTCAATAAATCCTAGAAATTATTCTGGATCAAGTTAGATATTGCATGTACATATGTAAATAAATAAGTCATCTAAGAATTCATGGATCTCATAAACCCATACAATAAATGATAGAATTCTCTCATTATTTTATCTACTTGTTGGTTCATACATTACGTCAATTAATACTTGGTGCATAAACTCATAACATAAATATTTTTGGTAGATAACTTCTATCGTACACATGTAATTTAACCCTCAACAACACATGTTGATTGATGTCTCTTTAACAAATAAATACTTAGTTAAATGTTCATAATAAACTTACATTCAAAACATATACTTAGCATCTGTTGTTATCAATGATTAACTCCTACTTGTGAATCATGAATAATGTTTAAATTGTATTGTTTCTTTGTAATGATGTAGGCCACATAAATTCCATGTATGAATCAAATATGATGACAATGAGAAAAGTTAGTAATGGGGATTTGATGAAATTAGTTGAGACATTTAGGGAGAGATTATTAAATATATGGATTTGGTTGAACTGAATATCAAATTATGACATAGCTTTTATGGTCATCTAAAGCTATCTAAAGGATCCTATTGTACAATACAAATAGACACATGGATGGATAGATTAAGTACAATTTCCCCTTTGGGGTTTCTCAAGTGTAAACTCCCAATGTCCCGTGTTTGATATATGTTTGTGTATTTGTTGTTGATTAGGATACACAAGTTTTGATATCAAATTCATTTTCAGTTGGTGTTTTTGGTTTCAAAGCATGAATATATGTGTTGATTTTTATTTTATTTTTTAGTGCTAAGGATATTCTTTTATATGAAAAGAAAAAGAATTGACTTAGGAACATAACTAAATATTTTGAATAAGACCAATGTGTAACATAAGATGATTATGGAGTGCTTGAAGATCATTATGTAATGATGATATCTAGAAGATAGTTCTATGCTTATTTTGATGGGGGGAATCTTGAGAAGATATACTCCCAATTGATGTGAAGGACTATACTAAAACTGACATGCCTGAGAATATATATGTCACCCAAGATGCATGATATGCTCATGCTAAATGGACTTGCAAGTAGATGAGGAATTACTAGCGGGAAGGAGAAACATATGAATGTTGGATTCCATTGGGCGTAGAATTTGACTTTGGTATCTCTCTCATGGTAATTATTAATCAAAATTAGGTGATAGGGAGCATGTGGAGGCTTTCTAGTGTATATATTCATCCCAATTTAGTGATCCAGATGTCCCATGTTTAAGTCTTCCAAGGTGGGAAAGATTTGCAGAAATAGAGTTATGACCACCTTTTTTATGCCATGGTTTGTGTATAAAAGATCATGAAATTTGTGGTAATATATCTTTCGTGGAGTGAGATATTGTATGAAAGGAAGTAGAGGTTCAGAATATGCATCTTACACTAATCCATGAAAGAAGAATGTGCAAAACTTATAAACATAATAGTTGCAACCAAATGAAATAAACAACAAAGCATAGACAACATGATATCCTAGGGAAAATCATTTCTAAATAAAAAACCCACATTCTAAATAACACTCAATGTATTATTCAACAACCAAATGGTTACAATATAGAGTGTCTGTGCTCTCAATAAGAGTGTTCAACAATAGAATAATTTTGGAGAATTTTGTAGCATAACTGTAAGATAAAACTTACACTCTTTGATTTTCTCTATCCCTTTCACTCAATAAATATAAATAATAAAACCATAAACCATTTTACCATTTCTACACATTACAAACCACCAAACATTATTCCCTACCAATGCTTTGCATTTTTCCTCTGTCATTGTTCTGCATTTATTCCTACTACATCTCTTCATTTTTTCTCCAATCCATGACAACACTATATTTATTGTCTACTCCACTACATTACTCCATTCATTCTCTACTTATCATTGCATTTGTTCTCTACTCCACTATAGAACTATATTTATTATTTGTTGCACTACAACACTACATTTAATCTCTACTCCACTGTAGCATAGAAAGGTGTATGACACACTTGCTCCAATATTATTCTACTTTCCATATACCTTTCAAGGGTATATGAGAGAATGCATCAAGAAACAATATAACTTCTAGGGCACATAATGCCCATAGACTCATAGCACCACTTGAATTTACCTATGCTCACAGGTTTCATCAATGCATTTGCAACATTATGCATTGTGTCAACTTTCTCTAGTGTCACATTTCCATCCTCTACCATGGACCTAAAAAATGGTACTGGATATATATATGCTTTGTATTTTCATGAAATATTGGGTTCTTAGTGAGACAAATGAAACTATTACTATCACATTGAATCATAATAAGTTTCTCACTTAGCCCTACTTTTGAACACAATTTTATAAGAAAAATGGTATCCTTACAAGCATGAGTAGTTTCCATATACTTTGCCTCTACAATGAAAAAAGTGAATGTAGGTGTCCCTTTTGCATCCAACTTATTTCTCCACCAAACAATTTAAACATGTACCCACTCGTAAAACTCATTCTATGTACATCCCCTACCCAATCGGAATCAACATAGTCATGCATATGTAGTAAGTCTGAGTCCCTTGAAACATTACTATGATAGAAAATAGAATATTCACAAGTACCTCTCAAATACCTGAATACCCTCTTCACTATATCCCAATGTACACATCCAAAATTATCTATGAATCGACTCAATACTCCCACTACTTGGGAAATGTCTAGTCTAGTACAAACCATTGCATACATAAAACTACCAACTTCACTAGAATAAGGAACATAAGCCATTTTCTCCATATTTGCAAGTATTGTAGGACACTACTCAACTGAAATATTAGTTCCCAAAGAAATCGGAACACTCAAAGGTTTTTAATATGCCATGCATAAATGTTGTAGAACAGAGTTTACATACTTACTCTAGCTCAATCAAATCATTTTATTCACTCTATATCTTCTGATATCCATTCCTAAAATAGATTTTCTAGCCCCCAAGTCCTTCATATCAAATTGTGTTGAAAGTTGAGACTTCAAATCACAAATCACATCCTTACTATTACCAAAGAATAACATATCATCTACATATAGAGTGATAACAAGGAAATCACCACCATCATGTTTGTGATACACATAGTGATCTGATTTGGATCTCAAAAATCATAATCCTAACACAAAAGAATCAAACTTTTGGTACCACATTTTGGGAGATTATTTGAGACCATATAAATACATTTTTATCTTGCAAGCCATTGACTCTTTAACTTTTTCAACGTAGTGTTATGGCTATGTCACACATATATCCTCCTTCAACTCACCATGTAGGAATGTTGTTTTCAAATCCATATTTTCTATATCTAGATGCTGCTACAAAAAATAAGAACTTAATAGATGTTAATTTAGCAACCAGGGAAATATATCTCACCAAAGTCTATCCCTTCAACCTAGGCATATCCTTTTGAAACCGACCTTGTCTCATGTCTTTCAACATTGCCATCTAAACTAATATTATTTTTTGAACACCCATTTACATCCAATGGGTTTCTTTTCATTAAGAAATGGTACCAAGTCCCACATATCATTCTTTCTAAGTGAAAACATTTCCACATCCATGGCCAATCTCCAGGACTCCTTATGTTCCATGTCCATTGCTTCTTTCATAGTTATAGGATCATAGGTGTTAGAATATAAATAAAAATACTTTTGAATAGAGATGATTTTAAGGATGGAAATTTATTTTAAAATGTAGAAACCTTAGCGAATCTTATTGATCGTTCATATTCGCGATATTTTTGTAAAAATATTCAAATTTCTAAGGATTTTATATATTTTCTATAAAATTTTGGCTATTTTTAAGGTAAAATAATTTTATCCTATAGAATTTGGGCGAATCATTTTTAGAATGGCGAATAGTTTTTTGTGGAAAACCATGGAAAATCAGTCCATGAGCGAACTTTAGCCCCTAAAATCATCCCTACTTCTGAAATCATGTGAACTATAATTTTACATGTCTAGTTTTGTTCTTTGCTAAGTGGACCTTCTTAAATTTTGAGGTGGATTTTCTTCCTCCTCTTCCAAAGTCTCTGAACCCTCCTCCTCATCAGGTCCTTCATGAACTTCTTTTTCACTTTCTGGTTGATCTCTCTTAGTCTTGGGTTCTATCTAAATCACTAACTTCTTCTCATCCTCTTTTAGATACACCACCATGAGAGAAGGCTTAACTTCTTCGAAAATAACATTCCTTCTACAAAAAATATTTCCATCCACAAGATCCCAAATATTGTTACCTTTATGTTATGCACCAAATAACCAAAATACCATAAAACGAGAGAGAGAAGTGTCTTCATGCCTTGATAAAGGGAGAATAATGAATGTGAAGCCTCTTCAAGGGGGAAACCTCCTTTTACAATAGATAAATGTACAATATGAGATGATCCTAAAACTATGTCTCCTTGGTATATGTATAGGAGACCAAGGGTACAATTACAATTAAAAGGTCTAGCAGATAATACTAATATAATAATAAAAATACAACAACACAATATCTAGGGCCTTACATGGGGATCTATTCTTAACATGGGCCTTTTTCTAGGGGCTTAACATGCCCCTACCCTTGAAACAAGTGTTTCTACCAACACTTGATTAGTTCCAGATGTTTCTACATGAAGAACTCATCTTCCCATGTTCCATCATCTATTGGTAGGTTCTTCCACTTGATGAGGTACTTAGTAATTGTCTGATTTTGCAGCTACTTAACTCTTGTTTCAAGGATTATTTTCAGTTCTAGTATGATTTCCCTTCATTGATCTCACGTGAAATATTTTTAACTGAGATCTTTTCATCGATTACCTTCTTTAAGCAATACGCATGAAGATTGGATATACATGTGAATATGGAGGTAACTTTAATTTGTAAGCCATAATTTCAATCCTCTGCAACACCTTATAGGTACCATAATACTTAGGTGTTAATTTATTTTCCTTCTTTTGTTTCTTGGGGGACATATATTTGTATGGTTGCAGCCTTGGAAATACCCGATTCCTCACTTCAAATTTCCTTTCATTGTGATATCGATATGCTTGTTGTTTCATCTGAATTTGTGTTGTAACCAAGTTGTCCTTCAATAGTTTGAGAACCTCTAGTTGGTTCTCTATGTGGTCCTCCATTGCTTGAACCTTCACTTTCCCTTTCAAGGGTGATGTGATGGATGGAGGATGATATCCAAAAATTCCCATAAATGGGGACATTTTTTACAAAGTATGGAAAGATGTCTTGTACCACAATTTTGCCAAGGGAAATCACTTGACCCATTGTGTTTGTTTATCAGATGAAAAGAAATAAAAATAACCTTCCACAAATGTAATCATAATCTAAGTTTTCCTATACGATTGAGGATGGTAGAAGGATTTGTGAGACAATTGAGTACCCAAGCAAGAAAATAATTTAGTCCAAACTTTTCTAGTGAAAATTAGATCTTTATCACTTACAATGATATTGGGGATTCCATGTAGCTTCTGAACTATTTCCATGAATGTTGTGGCTATTTTACTTGCTTTAAAAGGATGAGAAAGGGAGAAAAAAAGGGAATACCTTGTGAGTCAATACACTACTACCATGATGAAATTATATCCTTTGGACTTAGGTAGACTTGTAATAAAATCCATTGAAACCTCTTCCCAATGTTGAATTGGTATAACTAATGGTTGTAGGAGACCTAGGTTCTTGATTGTCTCTCCCATATTCTATTGGAAACCTACACATTCATCCACAAACTTTTGAACATTGATTTTTGTTATGAGCAAAATCTATCTATGGATAGGGGAAAACCACAACAGATGGAATGACATCCAGAAATCAACTCTAATCTCAAGTATGCTATATAAATGAAATGCTAACAAGAAAAGTTTGGAATCCTACCTCGTCTGGATGTTAGAGGAACACCACCATTGAGCACGTGACCGAAATATTTATACCTGCAACTTGTCCTCAACAACCAAGATACACAAGCATGTGGTGATGATATATAATCGCATCATATAAATTAGCATAATCCACTAAAATACATTACAAATAAGCCCATGGAAAGTAATTCAAATATTTTCAAGATATCAATTGGACGAGAAAAGAGTATTTCTATTAAAGTAATCAACATAAGTACATATGCAACAAACTTCTATAATGACACGTATTGGAACCGAGAAACTAAGTCCCTCCAGTTGGGCCTCCACCACTTAAATCCTCTGCAAAGACAAGCTCACATGTAGGAGTCAATGAGGTTCTCCATCGCAAAGTAGGAATATCTTGGGGGTTGAACACAAGAATTTCACACCTTCAAGGACAAAGCGATGCAGACTCAATGTTAAGTGAAATTTCTCCCTAGTGTATTTTCTCTCAAAGTTGAATTTTCAATTAGGCTTGGATATGGCTCAATTTATATCCTCCAAATGGAATTGAAGGGTTGAGTCAGATATTTTCTAGAATATTTAAGGTCAAGGATCATTGATCATGTGACGTGGCATGGAAAACCGACATATTTTTAATTTTGAGCACTAAACCTGATGTAAGCGGGCTGTAGTGGAAAACCTGCGTATACACTACTTGTTTAACTGGTAGGGAACGTATATGTACAAAAAATTGTATTTTGGCACTAGAGTGAACAAAAAGGGGACTTCAAGTCTGCAGAGGGAAATGAAAGGCCATTCAAGCAAGATGCATGGAGTGAGGAAAAATTTTCTATAACAGTTTTAAGACCTTCCAAGAAAAATTCCTTCTTGATCTTGTGGTAAATTTTCAAGAAGCTTGAATGTCCTCGTATAGGAGAAGTGTGAATTCCAAAAGGACATTGACTTTGAGTTGGGAATTCTTACATAAATACAAGTGATATTGATACCATAGTAAGTATTTTTTCCACACAAATTTATCTAATACACTTGGGTGCTCTTGTAGTTGTTGAATGATCTTGCATACTTTTTTATATTGCTTCCATTATATCCTTCTTCCACTCAACGAGTTTGTAGAATTGAAATAGCACGTAGTACACCCTTTCTCTCTTCTCCTTTCATTGAAAGTGCATTTGCCACCATATTTTGTTTTCCTTTTTTTTGTAGATAATTTCAAAGTCATAACCTAGCATATTTGTAACCCATTTTTGTTTCTCTTCTAAAGATAATCATTGTTCCAATAAGTAATTTAAACTATCATGATCTAATTTTACCTTAAAGTGTCTTCCTATTTGGTTAGTGTGTCATTTATCCATGTAATATTACCATCATTTCCTTTTCATAAATTGGTTTGAGTAAGTTCTTTGTTTTAAGCTGGCTACTTTCAAAGGAAGGGGGGTCCTTATTGCATTACAAATGAAACAATTTCATATCTTGAGGAATCACATTCCACAATAAATCTTTTTGTGAAGTTAGGTGTGGCTAGGACATGATTCATACACATAGCCTCCTTAATCTTCTCAAAATCTTTGGTTGCTTCGTGAGTCCAAGAAAATGCCTCATTTTTTAAGAATGTTGTTATAGGTGTTTCTATTTGATTGTAATGCTTGACAAAGTTGTGGTAATATATTTTCAATCCTAAGAATCCTCTAATATTATTCAAGTTTTTCATAATTATACATTCCAACATAATTTTAATTTTGTTAGGGTCCACTTTGACACCTTCAAGAGATACAATACGACTCGTAGTTTTGACTTCTTGAACCCCAATGGAACACTTGGAAGGACTTGTATATAGTTGTTTCTCTTCAAAAACAATTAACACCATGTCAACATGTTGTACATGTTCTTCCCATGATTTGTTGTAGATCAATATATCATCAAAAAATGCTAACAAAAAATTTTTGATTAAGTATTTGGAAATAGAATTCATCAAGATTTGAAATGTTAAATGTGCATTAGTAAGGAAATATGGCATAACCAAAAACTCATTATTGATATAAAGGTTGTTTTGGGAATGTATTATTGCCTCATTCTGATTTGATGATATCCAAAGCAAAGATCCAACTTAGTAAAAAAAATTGATCCTTGCAATTCATCTAATAATACATCAACGACGGGAATATGAAACTTATATTTAATGGTCATTTTGTTGAGCTATCTATAATCTGGACACATATGCCAAGAACCATTATTTTTTGTAACCATCACCACTAGTGAAGAGAAATCACTTTGGCTAGGTTTAATGATGCCGACCTCTAACATTTCTTGAATCATATTCTCAATCTCACTCTTTTGTGCATATGGGTACATGTAAAGCTTAATGTTAGGTGGTACACTTATTGGTTGTAAATAAATAACATGGTCATGATATTGATTAGGTGGAAGACCCTTAGGAATGTACTTAAATACGTTGGAATGATTGTCGATAACTTTTTGGAGATACATTGGAACAATATATCTAGATGTTTCAACATCTAGTGAGAACAATTGTGCAAGTACACCATGGTGTAACTTTTTGAGTAATTTTTTCATGATGTTAGAGATTATCACTTTAGAAGGATTCCCTTTGATACAATCGAGTTCAATAAATCTCATGAAAAGTTCTTGAAAATTAAGAGCCAATTTTCCCAACAATTGTAACCATTCGACCACTAATACACCATCAACACCGCCTATTTGGATTGCAATCATTGGACTATCCAATTAATATTTCCCCATATTGATCTTAATAGTATGGCACTTCCCTGAACAATTTATGGTACCTCCATCTACAATCATTACTTGAAACTTTAGTGATGAAAATACAAAGTAATTGTGAAGTTTTGATAATTTGAAATTAATGAAGTTATGGGTACTACCAGAATCAATCAACATTGTTACCTTTTTCATTCTAATATATCCTTTTGTATTGATATTTGTGGAGTACTGATGCCAACCAATGCATCGTAAGATATGTTTGGAGTAATCTCTTCTAGTTCTATATCTTGTGATGGTTCCAGTTCTTAATATTCGTTTTCTTCACAATATATGTAGAATCATTTCTTATCACCACATGTATGCCCCTTATTGTACATTCTATCACAATTGAAACATATTCTCTTTACTCTTCTTTCATCCATTTCCCAAGATATCAACCTTGTAGGTTGAGTGAGGTTAATAGAGGGAGCATGGTGCTCTATATAGTTGTTATAGATCACTCTTATAGTGGCCACATTTTTACTTTGAATTTTCATTTCCATATTAAAAGCATGCTATAAGAATTTAGGTTCGAAGAGATGAACCTCATGTTCGATGTTCTCCTTTAATGTTCATATAAATATATCTAACAAATTTTTCTCTATAATTTTTTCTAGGTCCTGTTGTGACATACACAATAAACCCAATAAGAGAAAGCTTAGAGGATTTTAGCAGGTACCCTCCTACTAAAATTTTAGCAAGGTGATTATTACAAACTTGATTGGTTATTCATTCATAAAACTACTTGTCTATGAAAAATATTTGAACATGATCTAAGTAAATATTGACCAACACAAATTCCTTAATATCACATTGATCTTCTACTCCCCATCCATCTCCAATTGAACTCTTAATCCCCCTTTTGGGAAGCCCCTTTGCAGTAATGTGCTCAATTCCCTACCCACATGACCCTTGTTTAAGCATCATTGGACCTTCATCATTGAATTTACAATGATGTATATCTCCAAATCAATACTTCCGATGACAATGTTACATCAATTGAATCGTCAAAAAAACAATTTGGGAGAGAGTACCCCTGACAATCTTCCCAATGACATCTCATGATGACGACACCATATTCAATGTCTAAGACATCTACCTCTTCCTAGGACCCGGACCTCAAGCGTACCTATCAGAAGAGGATTAGCCTTTGAAAATTTCAAGAACGAATCACCAAATGATGCATAAGGTGGGCCAATGTTAGATTTCCTTATTATAATCCAACCAACCATGAGTATTTACACATTATATGTGTTTGGTGGACTTATTCCATCGACACACATTTTTCAAACACCCCCCCCCGTCATTGGAGAATACAACAGAGTATTAATCTGTGCTACCCCTCGATCAACCTTCACAACGAAATTACCCAAGCTACTTCATCGGAAAAAACATCACCCATTCCCTCCACATACTCTGTTGTCCACTATGGATAAGATCTCTTAATGACATCATTGCAATACCCTCTTGAAGAAAGCTCACCATGTGGCTCCCCTTCATACAACAAATTCCCATATTAATAATGTAAAATCATAGGTGAAATAATAAATAGCATGGACTATATGGATACGATAACACATCAAGACCTTATCGATTGAATGGGTTACCTATGCCCCTTATCACATTTCTTGAAGGTAAACGATTTTTTTAAAAGTAATCATCGTCGTAAGAATACAATG
>JASDQU010948300.1:15489-29489 GCA_032191745.1 Picea mariana
TAATTAGTAGTATATCATCAGTGTATCAATCATAAGTATATCATCAATGTATCATGAACACATAAATATGAGAAGCATCACATCACATCAAATACAAAATACACCATAATTTACGTGGAAACCCAAATGGGAGAAAATCACATAATGATTTCTTATATATCAAAGATTACATTTGTTGGAAGAACCAACTTCCCAATTCTCCAGCTACAACTGGAAGGAGGCTAAGACCCCCTATTTATAGACTCCAACCTGAAGGAAGCTACAACTCACTGAATTCTATGTCTCCAACCAGAGGGAGGCTACAACCCCCTAATTCTCAGGATCCAGCCTAAAGGAATATCCAACTCCCTGAGTTCTCTGGCACCAACCAGAAGGATGCTACAACCCCCTTTCTTGTCCTTGTCCTATCACCCTGAAATACAAATGTAGACAAACTATCAGTACCAATGTCAGTGCCACTACCTCTTTCAATGCCACTATCATTGTCATTTTCTCTGTTACATCAACTTGTAATATGTCAACCTGTCTTTTTATTTGACCTGTCACTATCACTGTACCATCAACCTATAACTATGACGGTACCATCAACTTGCTATTCCAAAAACTGTACCATACCATGCATTAACTGTGTACCAACAAATTTAATATAAGATGCATCAATCAAGTACCATAAGATATGCCAAATGTAGATACCATAACATCATATAACAGGTACTAGAGCATCAACCACATATAAAACTAGTACAATATACCATAACATCAATCATGTATATACTTGTACCATATGATCAATGAAGTGCCTCAAAGAACCCAAACATGTGCCTCATCCATATACCACCATACATCAAGTTATACCTCAACCATACATCCACATATCAAAGCTAAAACATGACAGTCATATCATAACCAGACAAAAGAATATACCTATATCAACCATGTATCCAAGATGTACCTCAATCATGTGCCAAACCAAACATACCTCAAGCATGTGTCATACCATAACTGATCCAGGAGGATCCAGAACAATTATAGAGGTCCAAGAGGATGTGAAATGATCAAAGAGGTCACAGGGGGTCCATAAATGATCAAAATTTGACCATCTCAAATTGTCTGAAAATGACATCATTGTGTAGAGCTCATCATCAACTTTCCAACGGTGCAAAACAAAGCTCATATCCAAAAGTTATGAGTAGTCAAAGTTCGGGGTTTTAATAGGAAAAAAAGTCAAAATTCAAAGTAAATGATGACATTAGCATGGTAAAGGATGACGTTAGTAGGTAACATGGCATGCACAATAAACATGATGAGTTGGTAGGTGATGTGGAAATTCGTACCTCCAGGTTGACAAGTGGAAAAATCATATAGTGAAACATGGCATAGGTTTAGCGAATTGGAGACTGCCACATGGTAGCCCCTCATTGGAAAATAATGGTTATATGTGTATAAAATTTATGGAGTTTGGAGCAATTGACCCCATGAACTACACAACTCCAAGTGTTAACACACATACCACATAAAGGTTCTTAACATTCTTATGTCATATATATTATTTAAAGTTTGAATGTGGTGCATTTTGGAGGGAAAAGGGGTTGAGGGATAAGCCCCCATTCCCTAGTTATTGTATACACCATATGACCACTATCTAACTCTGTAGGGCTTAACATGAATATCACACGGGAATTTGTTTTATATTATGTATATTATATATAATATATAAACCACCATTTTAAAACTTTGGATATGCGATATGTAACCATTGTAACCATGTATGTTATATATGGTATATACAACCATATATATAACTAAAAAAACCATGAATATACCATAGAACAGGAATAGGACCTGAAACCTCTGCCAAGTTAGCGGAAGGTCTTAACCAAAAATAACTTTTAGTTACAACTAAGTGTGGAGTACAGTTTTAGGACTGAGCCTATTTAATTGGCATGCATCCCAAGGAGACACACAATCCAAGGACACACATATATAGGCACAAAGTCTGATACTGCATGTAGTTCAAGGGAATGGATTTCGACACTATACAGACTATACGAAAGTACATGCAAGCACAACGAAATTTTGTATTGCACCATAAAGCATGCCAAATGGTACCTTTATGGAATTTCAATTGTTTTATATCAAAATTGCATGATGTTTTGCAAGGATCATGAATATGAGGTATTTTTTTGTTATTTTAGGTCATTTTTAAAACATTGTACTCAATTTTTCATTAATGAGTATTTAGTTCATTGTTTTGCATGCCGAGAGATGCAAAATTGAGCTAGTTTGGAAAGTGGTTGACTTTATAGTCCAAAGTTTCAGAATTTTGCAAGGATTTCAATGGTGAAGTTATTTTATTGTTTTTAGTAATGGAATTTAAGAGAATCAATTAAATTGGCATATCTAATCTTGAATTTTATGATTTTTTGGGTTCAAAGCACATCATCAAAATTTTGCAATCACCTCAATAGATCCTATAAATTATATGGAAACAAGTTAGATACTGCATGTATATATTTTCAAGAATAAGTGGTGTATAAATATTTTTGGATAAATAACCTAGTATAACCAACACAAAAAGCACATAAACATACCAATACCTCTATAGTTGACCTGACACACAACATATATGACCTCTAATCTCACTTCTAACTTATGGGACCTGGTATTAACATAACCCCCGTGTTTTTATTTTCCTTGTATGACTACGATATCTTGTCACGTGGGGCCTCACATGACGAGCCCTAAACAGCCTGTGGGGGTGCCTCACGAGACACTAGTAGTCTGACCCAGATGGGACAACCAAACTAGGGTTTCCTCAACAAAATTTGATCTCCTCTGCAACCCCAAAACTCTTGCACTCCTCTCTTGTCGCTACCTCAAATTTCTCCATCGCTAAATTGAAAAATAGATCACTAGTTCACTAGACAGTGTTTAATAGAATTGGTGACTGAATGTACTTGTGAATTCCTCCTTGAGGTGTATTTATACTTTTTGAAAGTAATCTCTCTCTTTAATCTTAGGGTCTTCTAGAATTTCTTGTTACAACCACTTTACCCTTTCATTAAATACTTGTAACCATCTAGGGCCTTCTTGACCATTCTTCGAGGCTTCTAACTTCACAAGGTCATAACTCCTCAGTTGTGAAGAACTATGTGGCATACAACCTCTCACTGAAAATGACATGATGAGGAATATCCATCCATGAGTGATTTACCTGGATTTACACTGTCCTTCATGAAAGTTTTCCTTGATTAACTGTGGGTTCCATAACCATTCCTCTGGGGCTATCTGACTTCTTCAAGGTTTGACATCAATGAAAACCAATATTTCAACATTCTTGACCCCATATATCTAATGACATGCCAATGATAAAAAACAAAAAAAAAATCTTTGAAGAATTAATGGAGTTTGTACGATTCTGAACAAGCCAACATTGTAACATGCTAAGCATTTATTACATAGGATTAAGGGGAAAATGTAAAATATAAAAAAATTGTTACACCTTAATCGTCATATTGTTTTCCTCTAAGAAACCTATGAGAGTGTAAGCGCTCATACTTCTATATCATAATAAATTCAAATTTCTTTGAAGCCTCAAGTAGATAGGTATATTTACTGTATTTTCTCAATTTAATTCTTTCAGTAACTGGTTGGAAGGTAAAATAATTTTGGTATTCTATGTAACAGTGTACCCAGGTGAGAATATATCCTGTGTACATACTAGAAAAGAAAATAACCTGGCAGCTACTAGGATGACACCTACTATCAACTCATACTATATCATGGTTACATACACTAATTTATTCGACATGAGAGAACACTACACAAGGTATCATGAAATATATCGTATATTCCAAAAAGAGGATTATCCATCCAATGAAAAAGAGATAGATGAATATTGAAATATTATAAGAAGCAACATTCACACTCTGGAAGCTCACCCAGTGCTCTTCCCCTACAATGACGTTGCACGATGGTGTTTTAGCCACCTCCAGAAAGAGACAACCACCATCGTCAATGAGTCCAAAGTTCAAATCACTTCCTTGAATCCATAAAATATCATAATTAGATATCAAACCTCTAAACCTACAATTTATTTAGACAAATCCTTTATGGAGTATTTTGGGGTATAGAATGAAGAATTCAAAGAACTAGTGGAAATTTGGTACGTCAGTGAGGTGAGACAAGTTAAGGAGGGAGAAAGATATATCCTGGAGCAATACCTAAAGACACCATACATGTTGTTGAACACAATGATCTAATGACTACATGGTGAGGAAACCAGTATGCACTTAAGAATGGAGTGGTTCCCAATGGAATATATGGTGGTGAATATAAGAAAAGTTTTCAACTGGACAAGAATCCTGAAATTCAACATTTTTAACAGAGATAAGGAAGCTACATGTATGAAAATCCTAGGTTTTTATCTGTCATCATATGTGATTTATGCAATCTTATTTGCACATCATTTCCCTAATTTTGAATGGAGTAATACTCCAAGTCACCCTCCAATTCATATCTATTTCTCAAAACTATGGGATGTAAATTTCAAAGAATATTTTTACAACATCTGTGACTATTTCCTATCCCCTTTGTACAAGGTGATTTTTGGGGTTTATTCTCACATAATATCCCAAGGGGCCATAAAAACCCTAAGAGATATAGGGTACTAGTATGTTAAAAAGTATTATAATTATAACAGGGTGTATGGAAGTATTGTGCTGCCACATCTCTTTCCCAAGTATGTACTCAATAAGTTGTTAGTAAGAGAAATTTCATACCAGATAATAGAAAATGGGATCACATCATATTTATCAAAAAAGAAAAGAAATATTAGCCACATTTCCCACTACACATATGAATATATACTTTTTTAAATAAACCCCATGCTAAGAGGGAAGCCAAGGACCTGCAGGAAATATGTTTGTGCACAAGGAGCCTAAAGGGGCATGATCCACACAATGTAGTGTATTACCATGTAAGTCAATCAAGCTCACACAACAATTCATTCATGAAGTGAACTTCGTAGAAGATCTCTTCAATTAGGCTTTGTTTTTTGAAGAAGTATTACAAAGATTGCATGATGAACCAGCTAGGGGAAAGCTTCGAAAGGAAGAAGCTGAAGAGAGGAATGCAGTGAAGGAGAAATTCAAATTTTTTCTACAAAAGGAAAAGGAGATGCTAGAGGCTAAATAAAGAGAACAAGCAAAAAAAGCTAAGGACAGAGAAAATAGGGCTAGAGAAGAAGAAGAAAAATATCAACAAAGGAAAAACGCAAAGTCAAAAAATAAGAACACCAATCAAGATGAAACCCTGTAGAAAAATAGTGAAGGGAGAGAAAGGAAAACAAATCCAAAGAGGATGTGGAGCTAGAAAATAAGAGAAAGGAAGATGAAGAGAAATTAAGATTACCTTCTCAAGTTGGAGAGAAAAGGAAGAAATAAGAAGAGGAGAAATGAAATGCATCTAAATCATAGGGGAAAACAGAGGAAAGAATAGAACTGGAAAAGAAGAAAGAACATGATGAATTGAATAGATTTGTGGAAAACCCCAGCGCCAGTATAATTACCATCCCTATTGAAGAAAGAACTCCCCTAGAATCCATCCTGGGAAATATTTCTTACACATTTCAATAAATAGGGATGGATGATGTTGTAGTGGTTGTAGGTGAATATGATTACAACCATAAGAATAGAGATATTGAGAGGAGTATAAACAGGAGAAAGAGGGGAGAATCATCACTCAAGAAAGAATCCTTTGAAAGAAGCATTAAATGGAAGGCATACAAAGAACCAAAGGAAAATGCTATACATACAACATCAGCCCTAAATGCATTTGTAGGTGAAAATGCCAGGTCATTATATGAGATAGGAGAAGCATTGGATGTATCTAGGGCTAGTTTAGATGAGCTTGAAGAAGCTATGAACACCATAAGGGACATAGTAGCTTATTAAGTAAAAAAAGAGGCTATCACAACAAAACATCTGCATAAAGAAGAACTACAAAAATAGTTACAACTCTAGAAAGATAAATTATATCCACAATCTAGGAAAAGAGTTGGTGTAAATATGATATTACATCAAGAAGAGACATAAGATATCAATATTAAACATTAAGAGGAAATGGAGAAGCTCGGAACTAAACATGCATAAGAGATGACAAGACTACAAGTTTAATACCCGTGTTTCCCCCAACTTGTAAATATAGTTATATTTTGATAAAAGACTATGGATAGATCTATTATCTGTGGATTTTGGGAAATGATGAACCTTTCTAATGAAGGTAATGTAAATATGTAACTCCCAACCTAAATGAGGTACATTACAGTAAGGATTACACATAAAAATTAAATTTATGGTAACTAAAGTAATTCTTTTATTGTTAGTCGATTTCCTGTAGCTTACAACTACAAATTTAAAGCAGGTTTAGCTAACTATCTATAACCATAAAATAGATGCATCTAAAGAACACCAAATTAACATGAATGCAACTTAATCATTCACACAATAGCATATGAATCATTCTCAAATACACATAGTTCATGCACAACAATAACACATGTAAATAACATGACAACAAGATATAACACTTATCTTTCTAATATGTTATGCAACTAGCTACTTGGGACAGACATTCCACCCAACCATACAGTAATTGTTCTAATTCTCAACATCTAGTCACCCTCGAGTTGAGGCTAGTAATCCAAAAAAGAGGGTGGTCTCTCACAGTCCACTCGTAGCTCATTAAACTCATAACCTAACTGATATTCTCCAACAACTATCTCAATTTTTCTACCATATCTCTTCCTCCTGACCTTCCCAACCCAAGAAATGCACCATTCATTTATCAGGGATTCAAGATAATGTTCCATCCATTTATCAGGATTAACACAAGGAATGTGCCATTCTTTTATCAGGGTCTCTTTGGCACATGTATCTAGGAATATCTCAGCTAGGAACTCAAGGGAACTTCTTGCTAAGAAAAATACCAACAATCAAACAACAAACACTTGTTGTTAAACTGAAACTCACTTCAGAGTTCACTCTTCAGGCCTAAAAACCTAGATCTTCAATATTCATCTCCAAAATGATTCAAATACATTCCAACTTGTTGTAGAATTATCCCTCCATGGTTGCACCAACTTCAAGATCTCTTTCTTGTTCTCTCCTTTTCCTGATGCATGCAAACTTCATGTCTAAGAACTACTATCCCAACCCATACAAATTTCATCCCTTTAGCTTGCCTTTCTTGACTCACACACTTCCCCATGCTGATTGTAATCAACCTCCATGTGCCCAATAACTATGGGATGTGACAACTCACACCCACCCTATTACATGTATTCAATTATTGGCTTTGAGCACACTCAATTAGAAAATGGAAGGTTCATATACAAAATGACAATTTTAGGAAAAATGGGTTGAAGTAATATACATGGGTATTTCCCCCTTGGACCCCTCTTGCAAATTATCCTAGACACTTCCCCCTCTTGTGGATTAATTCAACCCTCATCTCTTGTCCATGCCCCCTTAGTAATTGACATCACATTTTATTATTAAAACATAGAGATACAATTCACATATTACATCGCTTGGCCATAGCCACATATTGTATCCACATAAACATTAATTAAATTCAGGATTATAATGGGGATGTTACATTCCCTCTCCCCTATAATTGTGTGTCATATTTGGTGCACACTATGTCTATATACATATATGAAAATTACATCACAACACTTAGAAATAAAATTCTACATTTTCACAACTCTAGTTGCAGTTCCAACCATAATCTCACGTTTCTCTCAACTCTCTGACCCAAGGAATGCACCATTCATTTATCAAGGCTAACCAAAGGGATGAACCATTATTTTATCAAGGTCCCCAATGCAATTGGATAGGAATATAATATGTGGTTCCGTAACTCTAACTACTCAAAATGGAGTCTTTCATTTGTTTTTCTTCAAAATTGTCAAAACCTCGCAGGTATTATTCCTACATGTTTTCCTCATGCTCCCATGTAGCATCTTCAGGACCATAGTAGGTCCATTGAATATTTACCATCCCTATGGATTTGTTCCTAAGCACTTTGACCTTCCATTCTAGAATGTGTACTAGTTCCACCCCAAAATCCTCTTCGTGCTCCACCTGAATCACATTCCAATCAATTATGTGGTTAGGATTAGGTACATACTTCTTTAATAATGATACATGAAATACATTATGTACTCTCATGGATGAAAAAAATTATATCATGTATGAAACCTACCATATCTTTTCTAATATTTCAATAGGTCCATAATATCTCGCTGCCAACTTCGAGAAACTTCCTAATCTTAGCGAACTTCTCTTTGCCTTCACATTCAAAAACACATGTTCTCCCACTTTGAAATCTCTAAAAACTTTGTTCTTGTTTGCATAACGTTTCTTCCTATCCTGGGAAACCTTTACATTATGCTTTATCCTTGTCATCTTCTATTCCATTTCTTTCAACAAATATGGCCCAACAATTGCTCTATCTGATGGATTATCCCTACTCACAGAAGTGTTACATTTTTTGCCATACAATGCTTTAAATGGACTCATTTTCAATGAGTCTTGATACCCATTGTTGTAGGTAAAGTCAACTAAATGAATATAATCTTCCAACTTTGATGGCCAATCCATCACATATATTCTAAGCATGTCCTCAATTATCATGTTATTCCTCTCTGTTTTCCCATTTGACTCTGGATGATATGATGTGATAAGATTTAAATTCGTCCTAAATCCTTTGAACAAACCTTTCCAAAAATTTGAAGTAAACTTTGGATCTCTGAAACTATTGTCTAAGGGACTCCATGTAACTTGGCAACTTCTTTTATGAAAATATATTCAATATTTATTACCTTATGTGTTGTCTTCATTGGAATAAAATGTGTTTCTTTAGTTAATTTATCCACCACCACCATGATGGAATCATGTTGCTTCATTGTTCTAGGAAGCTTTGTGATAAAATCAATCATAACTTCTTCCCATTTCTATTATGGAATGGGCAATTGTTGCAATAACCCGGTTGGATGTCTATGCTCGTTATTCACTTTCTGACACTCTAGACATCTGGCTATGTAATTAGCCACTTCTTTCTTCATTCCCGTCCAAAAGTATTGGCTTTTTACTACTGCAATTGTCTTTTGATATTCCAGGTGTCCAACATATGGCACATTATGCATTTCCTTCAAAATTGTGTTTTTCATCTCACTATAATTAGGCACATACACCTTGCCTTTGTACATGAGAATCCCATCTTCCTTCATCTCATAACAATTACATTTATGCTAAAAAATTCTTTGTTGTAATGTTTCTTTTATTTTGACATATTGTTGATCTGAATTTTCTATTGAAATAATTTGATCTTTCAAATTTTTCATGTACATGTTGATCGATGCCACATGCACTTCATGAGCTCTCCTACTAATTGCATCAACCACTTGATTTTATTTTCCTTTTATATGCTTAATTTCAAAGTCATATTCACTCAGAAATTCTAGCCATCTAGTTTGTCTAACATTTAGTGTTGGTTGTCCAAAAAAATGTTTCATATCAAAATGGTCTATTCTTAGCTCAAATTTCTTACCCATAAGGTAATGGCTCCACATTTTCAATGCATGTAAAATAGATGCCAACTCTAGATCATGTGTGGCATAATTTCTCTCATGCACTTTTAGCTTTCTAAACGCATAACATACCACAAGATCCTTTTGACTAAGATCTCCACCATGCCCTTCTTTGCATACATCAATTCAGACAACAAAATATTCATTCGGGTCTGTAATATTCAATATTGGTGCACTTGTCAAGATGTATTTCAGTTGCTGAAAGCTCTCTCCACACTTGGAAGTCCATTCAAATTTCATTCCCTTCTTTTTCAAAGAAGTGATTGGGCTTGCAATCTTTGAATTTTTTTTTATGAATCTTCGGTAATAACCAGCAAGGTCCATGAATCATCTAAATTCTGTCACATTCTTGGGCGTTGGCTATCCTCTAATGGCCTTTATCTTCTCAGTATCTACTTTTATCCCTTTCGCTGAAATTATATGCCCGCAATAGTGAATTTTGTTTTGGTAAAAGATTCACTTACTTAGCTTAGCATACAACTTATGCTCTCTTACAACTTGCAACACCATTCTTAAATGTTTCTCATGCTCCTCTTCTGATTTATAGTAGACGATTATATCATCTAGGAACACAATCACAAACTTTTATAGGTACTCCATGAGCAATCCATTCATCAAACAAATAAAAACTGTTGGGGGATTTGATAGCCCGAATGGCACTACCATGAATTCATAATTCCATATCTTGTTCTTAATGTTGTCTTGTTGATGTCTTCTTCCTTTATCCTTACTTGATGATAGTCTGATCTCAAGTCAATCTTCGAAAATATTCTTGCACCCTTCGGTTGATCAAACGAATCACCAATTCTTGGAAAATGATACTTATTCTTTATGGTGACCTTATTAAGCTTCCTGTAATCAATACATATCCTAAAGGTTCAATATTTATGCTTTATGAAAAGAACCAGGGCTCCCCAAGGTGACACACTTGGGCGTATATACCCCTTCTTCAAAATTTATTCAAGATGCATATGTAACTATTTTAGTTCTAGTGTTCCCATTCTCCAAGGTGTCTTAGACACTAGAGAAGATCTTGACACCAAATCAATAGAGAAATTGATGTCTCTCTTTGGTGGTAGTTCCATAATTTCTCTGAAAACATATTCAAAATCCCTCAAAATTGGATGGTCTTCAATGCTTACCAACTTTTCTTTGGCTACCTCTTCCATATGGGCTGCAAACATCTAACATTCTTTCCTGAAGCTCTTCTTCAACTGTATAGTTGAAATATCTCTAACAACCACAACTCTTGGAGTTTCTTGAATCTTTCCTTTCTTCCCTTCCTCATCAAGACATGTGATTGTATTTCTGTAACATTCTAGGAAAAGATGATGTTTTTCCAACCAATCCATGCCAATTAGACAATCATATGAACCCAATGGTATGATTTTTATATCCACCTTTGTATTGAGTCCATTCATGTCTATTGGACATATTTAACCAAATCATTGATTTTCCTCCTAGCCAGTGTGGCTAACTGAACTAACCAAGATTTATTATGCTTACTTCTTTGCAAGTGAAATATTTCAACAATGTTAGCATTTATGTAACTATCACTAGCTCCAGAATCAATTAAAATTGCTATGGGCTCATTATTGATCTTACCTTCCACTTCAATCATGGGAGATTGATATTTAGCTTTATTTTTATCCAAGGATGCATAAATACTTGGCATGATTATGCCCATCTCTTCCATTGGTTCATCCTCTTGAATTTTGTGGACAATCCTCATTATTTCTGATTTGCGAGGGAAATCTCTATATGGATGATTTCCATCGCATCCCCAACATTGCACCGGCTACTGCATTAGCCTTTTTCCAAATGAATCTACAATATTGTGTTCATTTTGGGAGACTTTACCTTGCTCATTTTCTTGGGAATTATTCCTAAAAAAGGGTGGCTTAAATCCCTTCTTCCTTTGATCCATTTTACCCTTCATCTTGGCATTCTAAGTTTTTTGTAAAACTAGTCTTCCTTTTCTCTACTCATATAGATTCCTTACTCTCATTATGGTTTCCTCCAAGGTTTTTAGGTTATCTTTTATGAACTCAACATACTTTAACAATTCAAAGAATCGCTTCTCATATTCCTACATTTTCATGGTTCCAAACTTGAGTTCAAAGAACTCTTTCATATTTCTTTCATAGTAATGCTCAGACAAATATTTCTCTTGGAAATATCCCTTGAATTGCCTCCATGATATTGTTTTCTCATAAAGGTTCTTGGATTTCTCAAGTTGATCCCAAAACATGGTTTCCTTCCCTTGCAAGTGGTAGGTGGCAATTCTAGCTTCTACCCGGGATGGGTAATCATGTAGCTAGAAATATTTCCTCATTTCCAACAGCCATGCCTCATCATCTTATCCTTTCTTTTGCTCACCATAGTGGATCATTACCTCTTCATTGGGGCATATTACATTAGTAATGTTATTTTATTTATGTCGGATTTATTCCATTAGTTGTAATTATACCTCCTAGTCTCCTATATATACCAAGGAGACATTTTCATTTGGAATCATCTTGTATTTGGACATTTATGTGGGCATAAGGAGCTTGCCCCCTTGAAGAGGATTATTATCTAAATTTCTCTCTTCTTCAAGGAATTGAGTACTTATTCTGCGGTTTTTCTATGCTATATTGATATTTGGTTCCTAACATATGGTATCAGAGCTCAAGGTCTTGGGGTTTCATTGCTACATCTAAGACACCTTGACATTTTGTGTTATAACCTTTTTTATACAACAATTCAAAAGGAATGGCTTGGAGGATATTTAGTAGACTGATAAAGATACGTTGGGTTAAAATTTCAGCTCCTGAGGCCTTATACTTTCGGAGATACAACCTTTTTAAGACAGGGTTCTGAAATCATCCTGAATTGAGTCATTGCAAAATTTTCGCTATAAAACTTTTTCTGTAATGTTTCATACCCTGAAATATGGAGCCTATTCACAGAAAGTAGTAAGGTATCTATTCTAACAATTTCATCTTTTGTTTCATCTTACATTTGTATATACACCCTGTGGAAGATAAGGTATCTAACTAGTCCTATTGACTAGTATCAAGAAGGTGTTCCAGGTAAAACAATCATAACTTCTTCCTAGAGTATCCAAATTGAGTGAGATTAGTTGAATTGGATAGTGGAAAGCCCGTAGTAGTTCTGGTACGAGTTTCATAATTTTATATCAATTAGTTTGTGCGAGGAACTCTATACAAGCGATATCTCCTGGAAAGGCCAAAAATCAACAAGTTGTGGGGAAGTTACTGTAAATTCCACTTGGCACATCCAATTTTTATCAAACCCATGGAATTGCAGAGAAGAGATATCAGAGACCTACAAAAAAATAAAATTTCATACTCAGAAGGGCTGAAATTTTGAGATACAATAAAAGGAATATTGTCTAGCAGAACCACCTCAAAATCAAGGTTTAAAGTGATACTTGGCCAACATGCCACCAAAAAAGGGAACTTCTACACCAAATAAGCCTCCAGAAAATCCTACTTGGACTCTTGATGAAGGCGAATAAATGCGTAGGGACATAAATGATTTGCAAAAGAAGATAGTAACAGAAGAGGAACTACAAGAGATGATGGATTCAACTGAAGCTAAGTTTGAGGCAATAAATACTAATATGGATGGTTTAGAAGGGGAGATAATGGAAGGATTGAAAAATTTCCTAATAGAGAGGACACCTGAAAGTGAAAATGTATCCCATGAAATTCATGATGAGTACATAAGGAAAGTGAATCAATAATGGAGAAACTCCAACTTTGGGTTGAAGACCGACCACATTCCTAAGATTGATATGAGGAAGTTTGATGGCAAGGACCCAATGACATGGATACTTTAGATGGAGAAATTCCTTAATCTACATAATGTGCCACATACACAAAAGGTAAGAATTGCTTCTTTATATTTAGAACCCAATCAATTTGTATGGTATCGATGGATTTGTTCTTGCAAATCACTCGTCACTTGGACAATTTTCATGGAAGAAATGATAGCACGCTATGAGGATACAAGGAGCTATACCTTCTTTATCCAATTGATAAATCTCAAGCAAAAGGGTTTAGTTACAAAGCACATTGAGAACTTCCAAAGATTGAATATAAAGGTAACAAATATTCCAAATGAGCACTTGATTGATGTATTCATAGGAACTTTAAGGTATACCATTCAACATGAGGTTCACCTTTGGGAACCCAAATCATTGGAGAATGCATTTAGGGTGGCAAGAAATGTTGAAAGTAAAAATATGGCTATGGCTACTAGAAGGACCAATCCTAACATCTATAGAGAGAATAATGCTCCTTCTTCTAAAACACCTCAACTTACAAGGTTGACACCT
>JASDQU010948305.1:13263-30838 GCA_032191745.1 Picea mariana
TTCTTCAAGAAAATCTGTATAATCAGTGGAAGGAATATCCTCCTAAACACACAAATGGGTGGACAAGTGGCTCTCTCCACAAATTAAGCTCCCTTATTTGATGGAACAAAATACTCTTTAAGGAGGGAAATAATGAAAAGGTATATGAAGTCAAGAGGATCTGGTGTTTGGGACTCAGTAGTATGTAAGCCTTGGTACTTAACTACCTCAAAGAAAAAATCCAAAACTGCAAAAGAAGCAAAGAGAAACAATTCAATGGCATTAAAAATAATCTAGAATGGACTGTGAGACCAAGTCAAAGAAAATATGGGACACTGCACCTCTGCTAAAGTATTATGGCTCAAGGTGGATAATTCCTATAAGAAATTAAAGTACATAACACAAAAGAAGACAAATTCATCAATGAATTGATGCAATCCCCAGTAATCAATAAAGAAGACAACTCTGTGAAGGAATTGATGAAATCCCAAGTCATCAATAAAGAAGACAAATCCATCAAGAAATTAATGTGATCCCAAGTCATCAATGAAGAAGATAAATCCATCAAGGAATTTATGCATACCTTAGTAATCGTTGAAGAAAAACTATTGAAGCTTAAGACTGATGTTATAGCTACATTAGAAGATATTTGTATGGAACTAGGAATTTTTTTATATATTAAAGTTCCCAGGGAGGATCTTAACCATATTGAATACAAAATTATGTTTACTCTAAAAGAGTTCGATAAACTTCAAAAGAAAGATGTGTTTCTACAACAACAATTAGATCAATCTGACATAAATAATCATGAAGAGCATGAACAAAAGATTTAGCTAGAAGAGAAAGAAGAAGAGATCAAAATATTGAAGACTGAAGTTGTTGATCTAACAAAAGAAGTGAAAGAGATGAAGACATATGACAAGCCCAATAAATGTAGATAAGTCTTAGAAGAAACAAAATAAGTGGTCATCAGTCTAAATAATCAACTTGAGGAAGCTAAGGAAATTGAAGAAGCCCTGAAGATCTAGTTGAATAAAAAGGAAGAATCATGTCACATGCTGTAATTGGAAGTTGTCAACCTCAAAAAGAAGAATGAAAATACAAATGCAAATGTCCAATTCCATAACAACTCAGTTATCTTGGATATGATCTAGAACAGTCAAAGACCAACCAGTGACAAAACTAGTCTTGGGTATAATAAGAAAGAAGAAAGTGGAAAATGGGCCCCTGTTGAGGGGTCCTATTAGGCCCTAATAGTCATCACATATATGTTATTGGACATTAGAATACATGATAATATGTAATAAGTGGATAAAGCTAAGTAAATATCTATAACTAGTGGTAAGTGTAACTGAAATTGGTGACAAAGAACTGAAATTGGTAACATACCTTAACAATTGGTTATAAAATGGAAATTAAATCAATTGGTATCGATCAATTGGTAATCATCATTTGGTATCACTGTAAATGATCGATTGGTATTCCTGTGAAAGATCGGAATATCAAAAAGAATAAGAGGCAAATCACGAATATCAGTAAGATTCACACCCTTGTCCTTTATGAAAAAAGAGGAGGACAATAAAACCCTATGAAATAGTAAAAACTCAAGAGGAATATTTAATTTGGTCATCAAATGAAGAAGTCATTTTATTAGGTTTAAAATACTTGATCACTACAAAAGTTGGTATCAAGAAGACTATGTATTTGAACACAAAATCCCAAAAGACTAAGATAGCAGCTGGCACATTCACAGAGGCATAGAACTCGTAAGAGTTTCACTCTTTGTCATTGATGTCAAAGGGGGAGAGAAGCAGTAAAACAAATTTGGTATCAGTAAAAACAAATTCAATATCCCAATTTGAAGATGATATCGGTGATAGGGGGAGAAAAGGTACAAACTCATTTGTTTTACATATATGTTTCCCTCAATTCCAAAGGGGGAGATTGTTGGAATTATTGATTGTGTGTTGTCATTGGTGGAAACATGAATCAAACATGGACAATCAAGAAATACAAAGGATATGCTTGATGAGTGGTATCAAAGGATAAACTATAAGTCATGACATCACAAAATTTAAATTATGTTGAATACATAGGAAGTCTAAACAAATGTTGAGGACAAAGAGATAGTGTTATCACTGAGAGTCACTCTCAGACTATAAGAGGATAAGCCCAGTACCCATCAAAATGTTTGTGGAGGTAGGTTTATGAGTGGAGGTCAAATGGACAAAGCTCGGTACAAGAATGTTGTAACACGACAACTGGATAAGCAATGCATAAGGAAACATGGTCCTCATTAAATTCAGTCAGTGGTATAAGGATAAAGGTGAGAAGGGGGAAGACTTAGTGAGGTGAGTGGAAAAGTCTTCAATGAGCATCTGACCTTCAAGTAGCTTGGTGAAGAAAAACTCAGGAACAAGAGCACTCTCGAACTTAAGTTTCAGACACTAAAATATATCACAACAGCATAATAATAAAACCTCCATTACCATGTGACTAAAACAACCCATTTGTATCATCCATGAACAAGCATTTCATCATAAGAGGAAACAAGATAATGAAGGAAAATACCAAAATAGGTCACAATAGCATTATAATCAAACCTCCATTACAATACCACTATAACAACTCGTCTGGATCATCCATTCATGAGTGTTTCATCACAAGAGAAAACAAGATGATGAAAGAAGATGACTTCTATTAATGAGAAAGTCTCAGGTCTCATACATAACTAGAGAACAACTCTGCTATCAAACTATTACAAAATAGGGAGCTATGCTCAACCATCGACCATAACTTATTCTTCAACTGATGTATTTATACCCAAAACACTGGACAACCGCTAGGAGCGTGAGCTGGCCATCCTGTCCTAGTATTTTCCATCTGTGTGTCCTTATGTCAGAAGAAAGCTTAGATCAACATGGGCCTACAGGAAAAAACCGTCCCTTGTGGTACCTCGGGCTGACTGTTTTGTCTCCACGGCCAGACCCTCCATGCTTTTCATTTATGGAGTGAGTCTTGGTTTCAACTACCAGTCCTTGTTCATTAACTGATTTCTCCTCGGGACAAGGCTTGATGACTAGGGGGAATCCACGTGCTGCTATTGAATTCGGTGCTAAATGAGCACGTGATTTCAGGGCTGTCGAAAGCGGTTTGGACCCACACCACTTTTGGGCCTGAAACTCACCACCTTCCACCATGTAGCTTTCCCACTATACCATGGTTTAGATTTCGGCCCGCTCAAGGATTTTAATACTTGAGCATGTTATGACCCCGAAATGAAGTGTGTCTATTGATATGGTCGTGATCTGCGATTTGGGCGCACCTGCTAAATTTAGCGCCACCGCTAAAGTTTATTCGTCTGCCAACTCTAGGATCCATTAAAAAAGCGCATGGAGATGGCGCTAATTTTGAACAAGAATACTTCCCAGAGGATGATCTCCCAAAGTTGATGTGGCGACCTGACGTCACTATGATAACTTGTCATGGATGGAAGGGTGACATGTGTCACTCGAAAATAGGTGGATGACATGCCCAAAAATGTTGGAGATGAGTGCCATGTGTAAGCACTAGATGGATGCCATGTGTCATGACTGATGAGGGTGCCACATACCTGGGAACTTTGGATCTTTGGGGGGGGGGGTCTACATATAGAACTGAAGCTCCAAAGTGAATCATGATCATTCGATGTGGAAGGACATGCAATAGAGATCAATGGACTTCTGGAGAAAACACTCTGGATGAAGGCGAGAGGGGAGAAGCTAAAACTCTTGAAACTCGAATTCCCAAAGTAAAAAACCACCGTCAGATCTGGAAGGACACGCGACATATCGGTGGACTTATGGAGAAAACACTCCAGATGAAGGTGAGAGGGGAGAAGATAAAGCTCCCAAAACCTGAATTCCTGAAGTAAAACACCACCATCATATCTGAAGGACACATGGCACTTGATCTGAACTGCTCTTGGGATCTCCCCCATTGAAAAATAGACCTGCCTGCTACTTGTATTTCAAGCCCGAAATAGACTTCTTTTGAATGCTACACTTGGATGTTACCTATGCAACAAAAGACTTGGGCATCCTGTGACCTTGGCAACTTTATGTGATAACATTTGGCTCCACAAGGGATGGCATGCTCTCTGTGAGATGCCAAGAACAAGCAGTTCCAGTGCCTTAGCTGTTGGGTTGTGGAGTCGATCTCAAATACATTTTGTTGAAGACAACAGGATGATATGCACACTACTCAACTTAAAAAGTAAACAAACATAGATGCTCCAGATGGAGTTTATTTGTGTACAATCCTAAACTAACTGATTTTTACAATGTGCTAGGTGAAAACAAACTTCCACCATAGCCACCCAAACTTTTTGGTTACATAATTCTTCTTTTCACTGCAAATGATCCATAAAAGGTAATGGAAATATGACATCAGAATGAAAACATGTTTTGGAACACTGACAATACCCCCAAATGATGATAAGATGAATAATTTTGCAGGCTACAATGCTTTTGGAAAACTCAACTCCATATATAACCCCATGGGGTCATAAAATTTATAATAAGGCCTAAACTGGTAAGAAATTACCTCCTTTACTTCATTATTGCTCACCTGTTGTTTGATGTTCTCAGAGTGTATAGGTGGATAAAGGATTGATGCAGGTTGGCTAATCCAAGGCGATATTTTCTCATTTACAAGTGTTGGACAGGAGATAAGTTGCACATTTAGCTCTTCCTTTTCTCCTTCATGTCCCTCCCAAGGATCAGATTCATAATCATCATATAAAGGAACCATGTTATGAGGTTCCAAAGAAGACATGAAGAAGCTCTGCTCTTTATCATCTTCATTGGGATATTCATAAAAACTTGGTTGTTTTTTGTTAGTATTCAAAACCACTTCTTCATCATAATCAGGACTACCAAAAACATTTGTTTCAAGGAAAGAAATATCCTCTGCATTTTCTTCATAAGAGCAGCAAACAAAATTTGCCTTCAATTTTGAAAAGCTAGAGAAAAACAGAGAGGAATCTTCCCCAATTTTTTTAATTAGCTTATTACCATCTATCTCAGCTTCATAGTCAGGAGAAATATCTACTGCGTAATACACTTGTTCTTCGACATCGGAAGAGACATGTTGATATTCATGAATATTTAAAACAATAGATACATATGATATGATGCCAGATGCTTCTGTGTTATTTCTATCATAATGAATATCATTCAACACCTCATGATCTTCATGGTAAATGTTTTCTTCTACAATAAATGATTCATCACAAATCAAGATTTCATGACTAGAATAATCTTTATGGAGCAAAGAAAACTCATCACAACATCCCTCAAAAATACGTTCAGCTGAAAAATACTCTTTACAAAATGAATTAAAAGCTGCATGAAAACCTATCAAGGATTTGATACTTGCAATTAGAAGAGATCAGCACCAATCGCGAGCAATATGCTCTAATGAATACTTGAAAAGATTTATCTGAACATCTTCATGCATGATATGAAGTTGATGAATAAAATCATGAGAATCCAACAAGTGTTCATCTTGTACCTCCCACTCTTTTCCTTGAAATTTAGGAAGTCTACTTTCCCATTCATCTCTACTAGGCAATGTATTAGGGAAACCAACTATTTTTGAAAAATCACAGAAGGCATACCTCTGAGATAAAATATTCTCCATTTCAAACCAGTGGAGTCACCATGGTGAAATATGAGTAGTTATAATAATGTGTCTAGCTTTAGTTCACCATCTAAAACTAGATCTCTGCAATGTCGTTCTTCTCAGAGAGCTTTTCAATGTGGAACAACAGTTGAAAATCCTTCTTGAGAAAGCTTTCCTTTCTTGATAATATTTTTTGGGTTAGCTTCAGGGGTTTCCAGAGGTAGCTGTGGAGTAAACCTCATGTGTCTACCTTGGGGAGCCACAACTGAAACAATGGAGTCCCCAGGTGCAAGTTGCAATCTTCAATGTACTGATTTCTGATGCACCTTCAGAATCATAATTTCTTTGTCGTTCAATCCCAGGGAAATTTCTTCAATTCACTCCTTGGAAGTGGCACCATGAATGTTAGCACTGAGAGTCACCTTCATACTACAAGAGGATAAGCCCAGTACCCATCAAAATGTTTGTGGAGGTAGGTTTATGAGTGGAGGTAAAATGGACAAATCTCGATACAAGAATGTTTTAACACAGAAAATGGACAAGAAATGCATAAGGAAATGAGTTCCTCATTAAATTTAGTCAGTGGTATAAAGATAAAGGTGATAAGGAGGAAGACTTAGCGAGGAGAGTGGACAAGTCTTCCATGAGAATTCGATCTTCAAGCATCTTGGTGAAGAAAAACTCAGGCACAAGAGCACTCTTGAACTTAAGTTTAAGACACTAAAATATATCACATCAGCATAATAATCAAACCTCCATTACCATGTGACTACAAAAAATCATCTAGATCATCCATGCATGAGCATTTCAGCATAGGAGGAAACAAGACAATAAAGGAAAATACCGAAACAGGTCACACCAACATTATAATCAAACCTCCATTACAATACCACTACAACAACTCATATTGATCATCCATGCACGAGTGTTTCAACACAAGAGAAAACAAGATGATGAAAGAAGCTGACTTCTATTAATGAGAAAGTCTCAGGTCTCATACATAACTAGAGAACAACTCTGCTATCAAACTATTACAAAATAGGGAGCTCTGCTCAACCATCGACCATAACATATTCTTCAACTGATTTATTTATACCCAAAACAATGGACAACCTCTAGGAGCACAAGTTAGCCATCATGTCCAAGGCTTTTCCATCTGTGTATCCTTCTTTCAGACAAAGTCTTAGATCAACATGGGCATGCAGGGAAAAATCGCACCTCGGGTTGACAGTTCTGTCTCCATGGTAAGACCCTCCATGCTTTTCATTTATGGAGTGAGCCAAGGTTTCAACTACCAATCCTTGTTCATTAACTGATTTATCCTCGGGATCATGATGAGGCTCGATGACTAGGGGGCATCCACGTGATGCTATTGGATTCGGTGATGAATGAGCACATGATTTCAGGGTCGTCAAAAGTGGTTTGGACCCACACCTCTTTTGGGCCTGAAACTCACCACCTTCTTCCACGTAGCTTTCCTACAATACCATGGTTTAGATTTCATCCCGCTCAAGGATTTTAATGCTCGAGCATGCTGTGGCCCCGAAATGAAGCGTGGTCATTGATCTGGTCACAATCTGCAATCTGGGAACACCTACTAAATTTAGCACCACCGCTAAAGTTTATCCATCCGCCAACTCTAGGATCCATTAAAAATACGCTTGGAGATGGCACTAATTTTGAACAAGAATACTTCCTGGAGGATGATCTCCCGCAGCTAACATGGCGGCCTAACGTCACTATGTTGACATGTCGTGGATGGAGGGGTGACATGTGTCACTTGAAAATAGGAGGATGACATGCCCAAAAATGTTGGAGTTGAGTGCCATGTGTCAATGCTAGATGTATGCCACATGTCATGACTGATGAGGGCGCCACATAATTGGGCACTTCAGAGCTTGGGGGGGGGGGTCTGCATATAGAACTGAAGCTCTGAAGTGGATCATGACCTTCTGATGTGGGAGGACACATGACAGAGATCAATGGACTTCTGGAGAAAACACTCTGGATGAAGGCGATAGGGGAGAAGCTAAAACTCCTGAAACCTAAATTCCAGAAGTAAAATACGACCGTTAGATCTGGAAGGACACGTGACATAGATTAGTGGACTTCTGGAGAAAACACTTTGGATGAAGGTGAGAGGGGAGAAGCTGAAACTCCTAAAGCCTAAAGTAAAACACCAGCATCAGATCTAAAGGACACATGGTGCTTGATCTGATCTCTCTTGGGATCTTCGTCGTTGAAAAATAGACCTGACCACTGCTTGTATTTCAAGCCCGAAATAGACTGCTTTTGAATGTTGCGCTTGGACGTTACCTGTGCAACAAAAGACTTGGTATTCCTGTGACCTTGACAACTTTATGTGAGAAGAGATAGTACAAAGGAACAATTGTTTGAAGCTATTATAAAGATGGAGAAAGATGAAGGAGTTCACTGGTGTGAACCTAAGCAAGAATGAGAATGTTGAGGATGTTGAAGGTTCAAGTCAAACAGTGAATTGTCTTGGAGATATTTCTACTGATGGAATATTACATTGGGATGTAGAGGATTACAAAGAGGTAATGATGTAATTGTATTAGGATAGGATAGAGAGAGTGGCCATTAAAAAGAAAATTAGGCCATAGACAGAGAAAAAGAGGTCTTTAATTTAATGTAAATCAATGAGGCATATAAAAGCCTATGTAAAAGGGCATTGATTCATGTGGTTACCTATAGTTTGAGGAGATCATAATTAATTTTTTCCATATACAGGTCAGATCAACTCTATATTTTGAAGAGACAAACCCCATTCGATAAGATGAATTCTAGGAAAGCGATATAGAGACCATTGACCATTGTAAGGGTCAATGAACTCGATTTCATGCAAATCTGAACTTGAGTAAGGGATATAGATCTAAGTAAATATTGGAATGCCCAATTGAAGATGAGGGAATCAAAAAATATAAGGATAAATTGTTGAAGAAGAGTTTTGTAAAATATAGATACATAGCTTAAACACAAGGACAATCAGATCAAGATTGAATAAAAGATGACTGTTAGAATGAGGAGAAGTCCAAAATAATGCGATGTAGAGTTAGATCGACACTAATAATCGGATCTCATAGAGTTTGAATTAGGATCATTAGATCTCATGGTAGAAGGAAGAATAAATTCAACCGTCCATCCAATCCTGGATTAAAACATTGTCGTAGATTTAATGGTGGTGAAAAATGATGTGATGTATATCCATCCATTCAAACATAGGTACGATCAACAGTGGAAAAATATTTTTCATAACAAAGGTACGAAGAGTTTAACATGGGGTAGACCCCACGAAATATTGTGGGCCATTAATGACAAAATCACATGTTAGTTAGAGGCATATTTTAGGGTCCACAACATTGAGATAAGAGCTAGGAACCCAGCCCCTGAAATGACGGGGACCATCCTTCCAACAAAGGATTAATTCCACACCATTGATTAAGTTAGGATAGACATTGCTAGTTCTCAGTCATGTAGCCCTGGGTTACGAGTTTAGTTATGTGGGAAGCATAAGTGATTAGTGCTAAGGCCATAATCTAAGGGCATAGTTGTTGATCATATGAAACCTAATGAGCACCTGGATGAAGTTAGCACGGTTTGAACAATAAGCGCTTCTGGAGAAGCACTTGGTTATAGTTCACAGCCATATGAAGACAGAGACCTAGTGAAAGGAATTTAAGGACCTGAATATAGGAATCAATGATAAAGGATAGATACATTCTATAATGGAGGTCGAAGAAACCAGAGGATGGAATTGAAGGAATTGCAGAGGAAGCTAATTCACAATGATAGAATCTATAGAGAAGGATCAAGAAGGAATTTTCACAAATTGGTTGAGGATCAAAATAAGGATTTGATCCATAAATGTGATCAAATGGAAGAGGGCTTGATATAGAAAAGAAGGGAAGACGCGAAAGCTACAATATGATAAATATAAATGGATTAAATATTAATGGAGAATATTAATATTAATATATGGAGTATAAATACAAAAGTGGAAAAACTTAAATGGAAACAGATTTTTAGGTAAAAATAAATATGAAAGTAAAATAATGAAAAAGGTAACTTTATGTAAAAAGTAAATTCAAAATAAAAAATAAAGTTACGTGAAAAGGAGTATTAAAAGATAAAAAGATAAAAAATTGAATTTATGTAAAAAGTCAAAAGTTAAATAGTATTTTCCCTCGGTTTAAAAACCCATTTTATTTTTACATGGTATTGTGAAACGTGAATTGAAAATGGAGAATGGAGAATTGAAAATGCTTACTCAATGAATGAATAAACAAGATATGAAAGATTATGAATAATAATAAAGGAAGAAAGTTATTATTAAAATAACATTATTATTACTTAAATGAATAGGTGCATTGAAAGACACATTGTTTCAATGTCATACACCTTTGAATGGCTATATAAACAAAATCTTGTGTTGGAAAAAGATGCATGTCGGTGGATCAAATATAAATACAATGGATTGAATGAGAATTCATTCTTTGTCAGGTTGGTGCCAATTTACAAGTTGGGTCTTGTTATGAGGGTTGAATTCCTCACTTCTCAGTTTGATATGAGAACTAGAAGATGGGTCTTGTATCTAAGAGTTGGATCTCTCTTATTTAGTTGGTGTTGAATAGTTTGATGATTGGTATCATATGTACTTATTCAATTTTAATAAATATATGATATTTATTCTTCTTTATACAGTTTTTCTTTTTATAACTATTATGCATATTTATGAATAAGTAATTGAAACACATATATGTGATTCAATTAATTTAAGTAATCCAAGAAAGTGTGAAAATTATCCAAAAGGTCAAGACACTGATTCACCGCCCCACTCTCATTGTCAGTGTGTGTTTCAACAGGTATAGGCTAATCCAAAAACTGGTGATAAAAGCATTTTTGTTCAAGGTCTGATTAAAATATTGGTCATGTATGCATTAAGTGAACTTCAGGTGAGTTTGAAACAATTATTGTTTTCATTAGGGTTCGAGGAATAGGTTCTAAAAACACCAGAAATAAATCCTAACAACAAAACTAGGGTTTCAAAGGAAGTGGGAATTACATCAAGGAGTGCAACAAAGGAAAAAGAACGGGATTTTCCTGTAGCAAGGTAGACTAGATCAAGCAAGAGAAAACTTTTGTTAGAATGGGATAAAGGAAAAACATGAACTTGGAACAAAGGCTTATGATATATCAGTCGAGGAACTTCCAATGGAAACACGGATAAAAAATAAGAAAGGTAAACATCCTCCTAGCTACCCTTATAGACCAAAAACTCGGCCTACCAATAAAATCAGACTTAAGTATAAAGATTTATTCAAGCCCTCTCGAAAGGAACATAATCTGATTATATTGGAGAATGACAGTCCATAACAGAATCTTGAGAAGAGAAAGTTGGTCAATAGATCTGTAAAGAGAAAACAAACCAGAACAACCAAGAAGGGAGAAAAGAAACAGTCACTGCCTAAGATTGCATCTTCTCAATCTGATGAAGGAATTGAATAGGACCTCACCTACAATCTAGAAATACAAGAAATGTAGGATTCATATATAGGAAAATCATATATCCCACCTAAAAATGTGAAAGAAGAAATCATTGAAGAAACATCCTCAAAGGAGCATAAATATGGTAGAAAGGGAAAGAAACATAAACGATATATTGATCTGAATAGACCTAAATCTAAAGAAAATCAAGGTGAAGATGAGGCATAAATGGAGGATGAACCAAGAGAATAGGGGATTGAAGAGTTTTAGGTGGTCATTAAGGAATTGGAGCAAGAGAAAAGAAGACTTGAGATATGGAATTCCAAGCTAGAAGAAAAAGTTCAAAGACTGGAAGAAAAACACAAGTCACAAAGTGAATTGTTAAAGAAAGCTAGAAAAATGATTATTAAGCTATGTTAAAGCAATGTGTTTCTTATGAATAAGATGCAAAAATAAAATCCTAAAGGTCAATATTATGCTCAACGATGAACAATTTCCTAGGTTATGTCACTATACAGGTTGTTTCTAATTTTGAGCTCATGAAATCAGAAATGACAGTTTTTGGTAGCCTTCCATTTGACAAGATGATGAAGCAGTTCGCGAAATTGAAGGACTTTCTGCAAGCACGTTTAATTCATGACCTAATACAAGTTTGAAGATCAAGTCTTAAGTGCATCTACCTTGGAGCAGTTGCTAAAGATCCTATTTGGCGAGACAAGGATATCTCTGGAGTTATGAATTGGCCCTAAGTTCAAGGTCTCTTTCCTATATCTAGGTTTTTTTTATAATATAATGAATGAAATGGAATGTAATTGCTATTTGTTAGACATATATCAAGTCTGAATCAAAACTGTAACTAGATTTTAGGATGTGATGAAAACCAACTCTATGTATAAAAAAGAAATTAGATGGCAGAGTTAAGGGTTCAAGGTTTGTGGTGCTAAAGGAACATTTTGACCTGGATTGTAATGCTTGGGATCTACTACATTTTTCGCTCAATGGAAAAATCATTTTGATGGTTATACTATCTTATTCTTGTGTTATTTCTTCTATCTTACTTGAATGCATTGAATCCTTTTGCAAATCATGTAATTTATCCTGTTAATGTTGAATTTCAATCAAATATTTTTTTTTTACTCACCTGTTACAGGAGTTTTGTTTAAGTATTTCCTTCTTGTTTCTAAATGATATTTGGGATCAAGAGTCTTCTTTGTAAGTGGACAAATTGTGAAACTTGCAGTTTTCTTCTGTTTTATCTCCATTTTATCTAATTTATCAAAATGAATGTCATTGACTAAGCTGAGTGTTTTAGAAACTTGATCTAAAAGTGTAACCAGCATCATATGTTGTCCAAATTACCAACTACTTGATCCATAAACCAACCTAAAAAACTCAATTTGATAAGCCATTACAATAACTAAGGTTCCCTAGCTTTCCCTTAGCAGTGAAGTACAACTTTAGGGATAAAATATTTTTCTTTTGGCATCGTTGTCGGGGACGAAGGAATGAAGATATCTTTCCCTAGGAAGAAAGACATTGAGAAGGGATAGATTTTGATGGTGGAAAAGAGTTAGACACTGAATTAGACTGCATTTTATATTACCTAGAGAATCCATTGCAGTAATTCTGGCTCCTAAAAGAGAAGTGAAAGGATCGAAGTCTGAGCCTACCAAAGCCTTAATATCATCTTTATATTCAAGAAATAAAGTGAGCAGATCCAAACTAGATCCTAATCCAACTCCATCCATATCCAATCTAGAAAAATTATTAAGAAAATCAAAAGATACCCAAGGCCAGTCTTCATATTCTAAAGGTAAGTCCTCATCTGAAGAGGTTACTTCTACTCCTAAAAAATCCACTGTCATTCCTAAAAAATATTAAGTTCCCATTGTTGAAGAAAAACCCATTATTTCAGATAAAGTTGAAGAACAAGTCAAACCTAAAAATACTTGTTTGGAAGAATAGTAGCTCTTCAATTAGGAGAACATATAGCTGAGTAATGTAATCCCTTATCTTATCTCATTAAAGATAAAAATGATGAAGAATTGAATTTTTTGGGAAGATCTATTAAAGACTTCCCTATGTATAATAAGGAGGAAATCAATCAGATCTTATCAACATCATTTCCTCAACCAAGCACTTCTGAAAGAGATGAACCTGAGATCCAATCATTTAATAATATTCTTTCTATTGATGAATTCATAAGGCCTACAAATACCTATTCTCATCCTTCATCACCTCCTAAGGTTCATACTCCACCTTCACCTCATACTTCATAACCATCCTCTCCTCCTAAATATCCTTCTCTAGTTGTTCACACCATGGCTATTAATAGAATGGATGATATCATTGTTTCTATATATGCACCCTTGGTTTTAATTCAAGTATTAAGTGCTTTCCCAACTGGATATTACATGAAATATTTGTTCAAATTCAATGGGGAGGGAGATGTTACTAATGAGGAACACTTAGCCTCTTTTTACAGTTTTGCAGGTAACTTCAATATAGAGAAATCATATGTTTGGATGAGAGTGTTTGTTCAAAGTCTATATGGAGAATTAATGAAATGGTTATGAGGTCTTCCTGCGGGTTCTATTCCATATATTGATGTTTTAGATGACACCTTTCTGAAACAGTGGGGAGACGAAAAGGATTACTTGTATTATACCATTGAGTTTGGAGTCCTAAAAAAAAAAGTGGTGAGTCTGTGTCATATTTTACTAAAAGGTTTAATAAAATGTATGCCAAGGTCTCTGATGAAATCAATCCTACTAAAAATTCTGGTAAAATTACTTTTGCTAATTCCTTTGATGCTTAATTATCTTTTTCGTTAAGAGAAAGAAGGTTTTCTACCGTGATCTCAATGCAGGAGGAAAATATTGAGGTAGAGTCAAATATTATAACAAAAAAAAGGTCAAACAAAAAATCTAACAAACACATGAAAAAAGAATAAATAAGATGCCCCACATTCTTCCAATACAACAACATATGATCCATAAATCGATGAAATGGATAAAATGTTGAAGACTCTAACATCAGAATTGGCCATATTGAAATTGGAAGCTAAGAAATTGAATAGACATGTTCAGGAGGGTGGGAACATGAATCCAAATCAGTTCAGAAGACCACAAAATTATCCTCATCTTATACAAAGATAAATAAGGAATCGTGAAGACCAAAGGAGATCCCTCCCTTTACAAAATAATGCAGTTGAAGAAACAGAAGAAAGTGATGATGTTGAAGAAAATTCTACTGCTAATTTAGATGGAACTGAGATTCCTACTAGTCACTTGACTCAACAGGAATACGAGGATTCTTTGATATCAAATCAGTTTAATGATCAAGAAGAGGAAATTTTTCAAAATGAGACACAAAATAAATATAATTTAAGGTCTAAACAAAGTGGTTCAAAGATAGATGATCAAACTCAGATTAAGAAGACAAATACTCCAGCCAAGCAGGGGCCAAGAAAATAAGATCAACATTAATAGCCTTTCAAGGAAAGTGTTTCAGAGGTAAAAGAAACATAAAGACAACTTTATCCTTTTAATCTGGAGCATGAGATAAATAAATTAAAATTATTGTTCCTTTAGTCGAGCTAATGAAAAATGATCCTTTTAAACATTCTATCTTGAAGGTTTTGAAATCCCTTGCACCTGTTATCTCTTTAGATACTTGTCCATCACCTGTTATCTCTTCAGACACTATAAATTTGCAAGATGAAAATCTCGTTATAACAATTAGTCCGCATATTGAAAATGGATCTGATTCTTCACCTCCATTTTATATATCCCTGAACATTCATGATAAAATTATGCATAACTATCTCATGGACTTGGGAGCTTCACACAATGTTATGCCGAAGGTGGTTATGGATAAGTTAGTGTTAGATATCACAAATCCCTACCAAGATCTCTATTCTTTTGACTCTAAAAAAGTCAAATGTTTAGGATTTATCAAATATTTGGTTGTAACTTTGTCTCAGGTACTTGTGAAGAGTGTTGTTATGGACATTTTAGTGGTTGATATACCACCAAAGTTTGGAATGTTGTTGTCTAGGTCTTGGGCTAAAAATGTGGGTGGATTTTTTAAAATGGATCTAACATATGCTACCATACCTATTTTGGGGGGAGAACATCATAAATTATACAAGGAGGTCAGACTTGCTTATATTGTAAGTGACCATGGTAATGTAGGAAATCATCCCATCAGATGTTCCTTTTCAGAATAAGGTAGTAGGGCATAAAATTGTGGAGTTAAAGACAAATCACATTCCAAAAGTTTTCGTTCCACTGGAAAGACTGTTTGACTACAATGATATTTCCAAAAAATCTTCAATTCAGAGTCAGGAAAAAGAGGTTATTGATTGAAATATTGGGACTAATGAAAATCCAAAGTTTATAAAACTATCCAAAGCATTATCAGAAGAGTAGAAGAGAGGGTATGTAAATATAATGAAGGAATGTGTTGATGTTTTTTCCTGGTCATATGAAGACCTTAAGATTTTTGATACATATGTAATTCAACATAAAATTCCTCTAAAAATGGGCTCTGATCCTTTTAGTAAGAAAATGAGACAATTCAATCCTATGTTGCTTCCTATTATTGAAAATAAACTGAAAATATTTCTAGATGATAAGATTATAGTACCTTTGAGATATTCAGAGTGGGTGGTGTTGAGGAAAAGATATGAAATGATCTTACTCAATCATTTTCAGATTCTACTTGGCTAAAGAAAAATAAATGGGAATATCACCCTATGTTTATAGCCAACAAAAGTAACATCCTAACTCACAAGTATTAATTACTAGTGCTTAGGCTAGTCTTTTATAAGTAAAAAGCTTGCTTGAAATTCACTTTTTATATGATTTTATGAACACAACATTTGTTGAAATAAATGTAAAGACATAAGTAAATACACCAAGATGATAATCAAGATAGATGAGACATAAAGAAATCCTTTATTTCATTCCAATTCACCAAAGAGTCATTTTCTTTACAAAATATCGTACATAAATTTTGGACCAAACTCAAACTTAGACATCTCCGTTGGAACATACAAAAGGAACTTTGACAGAAAATAAAAACTGAACTCTAAACGTTGGATCAGTTTGCCACATATTGCTTCCCACTCGACTCTGCAAAATAACCTTTTTCAGTCATGAAAACTAATTCACAAACAAACAAGTCTACACAAACTATCAAAGATAGATCAGCACCTCTGAAAAACAAGTCTCTGAATGATGTAATTTAGCCCTAAATGTTGTTGTCTACAATAAGACCCTTCTACCATAAAATATAATTAGGCTTGTGATAAATTAAGGAATGAATGAAAAATGAACTATCTCAACATAATCTCAAAGAGAAAACCTTAGTATGCTTCTCCTTCTATCCTCTTCTTGTTCCTCCCTTTCCTTTTCTTTTAAACAAATTAGAATTGGTTGATGTAGTTGAACCAACTTATTAGTTAAGTTAATTAAAAAACTCGACCAAATTTTAGTTAGGGGGAACAATAATAATCATAATAAGGGTTATAAATAAATAATAACTAGTAGGTGGGACCCCTTTGTTGGTAAATGTTTAACAGGCAACATATGCTTGTCATTGATGGCAAGTACAGCAGCGAAGATGGCATGAGTACAAGAAGAAGTATTAGAAGTATTTTAGGAAGATGCTACAAAGAAAGCTCGATAAGTTCAGAAGAGATAGTGCAGAGAATTGTTAGCAGGTTTAACAGGCAATGTGAGCTTGTCATTGATGGCAAGATCATAATATGCATCGATGGAAAAACAGGAACAAAGTAAGCTCAGGAGGAATTAGTGCAGAGTCGAATGCAGTGCGTAGGTGTGCACCAGGGATGAGGTTAACTCATTGCCTAAGCTCAAGAGAGACAACGTACTTAGGATCTCAGGCAGATCAAAGGTCGAGGCCCTTGACACTTAGAAATTCTTCCAAGTAAGGAGGATGCGTAAGCTCGAGAGGAGGAGCAACAGTGAACATTGGATCTTATTCAGAATCCCCAATGGTTGTTAGATATGAATTCAGACAAGAAGAACGTGTAGAAGAGGAGGACAGATCTTAGGCATCAGATCTGAGCATAATATCCGACCATCGTTGGATCAGGGAGAACCTGCACGTTCATTAAAATGATGAAGAGGCGAAATGTGAAATGTCGAAATATAATGGTTTGACTCCATTTCAGAGTTTTGTAGATCGGGACTTGAAGGTGTCAAGAACTTACACATCAAGAATGTGAAATCGCGAGAAGATCTAGGCCGTAGGATCTAGGGTAACTACAAAGGACCAATAACCGTTAGATATGGTGAAGCTACAAGGCGAATAAGACCAAGAGTCATCCAACTCTCCAAAACTATGGAGGAATCATGGCCATCCATCGAGGACAGTCTTGGACCATTGGATCAAGAGG
>JASDQU010948306.1:1530-27032 GCA_032191745.1 Picea mariana
CTCAAATACCTAGTCAACAAGCTAGTGATGGGGGGGGGGGGTTCTGTAGATAGATACTATTGTTCCAAGAATTTGATTTCGAAGTGATAGTCAAACCAGGGAAGCTAAATGTAGGACATGATCACCTTTCAAGGGTAACTAATGGAGAAGAACCTACTAATTTGGAAGAAAACTTCCCTAATGCACAACTATTTTTAGTATAGGTAGCTAATGAATACTTCGTTGGTATTATTGAATAATTAAGTACAAGGGTTGCGCCACAAGATTTTAGCACTGTGCAGAAGAAAAATATGGTATTAAGATCTGTAAACTATCAACATATTGTAGGACATTTATACAAAATGAGCATAGATGGCGTTTTGAGAAGGTGTGTATTGGAACATGAAAGGCCCAGAATTTTAGTAGAATCTTGTGAAGGTATAGTTGGAGGACACTATGCACATAAAGCTACCGCACATAAGGTATTACGCATAGGATTATGGTGTCCAACAATCCATAAAAATGCCAAGGAATATTTCCAAAAATGTGATCTCTGTCAGAGGGTTGGAAAACCCAACAAAAGGGATGAGATTCCTCTAAGACCATAAGTGACTCTATAGGTATTTGAAAAATGGGCAATAGAATTTGTGGGACCTATTAATCCATAAAATAAAGTTCAGGAAGTAAATGTATCATTATTGTGAATGAATATTTAACAATATGGGTAGAAGCAACATCAGTCAATGATTGTAGCGTAGAGACAACAACACACTTCTTGTTTGAGCAAGTGATCACAAAATTTGGATGTCCCTGGATTTTGATGAATGACCAAGGAACTCATTTTATCAATAATACCACTAGGGCTATGACTGAGGAGTTTGAAGTCTATCACTAGAAGAATACACCATATCATCCTCAATCAATTAGAACAGTAGAAACCTTCAATAATATTTTATAAAATGCTTTGACAAATATCTGCAATGTCAACAAGGATTATTGGGATTTGAAAATACCAGCAGTACTATGGGCCTATAGGACCACATGTAAGAAGTTGACAGGAAAAACACCATTCAGATTGGTGTATGGGAAGGAAGAAGTGGTGCCATTAGAATTTATGGTACCCATTCTGTGTGTAGCAACAATTACCAACATGATAGAAAGGGGGCACAGTACAAGAAATTTTGAGTCAACTAATGGAAATGGAGGAGGATAGGATTCTAGCAGGATTTCACCAGAAAGTACAAAAAGAAACAGACAAATCCTAACATGGAAAACATATTAAAAAGAAGAGTTTTAAGAAGGGAGACCTAGTTCTACTCTATGACAGTAAATTTTTCCAACACCCTAGTAAGTTTCGAATGCATTGGCTAGGGTCATATGAAGTAAATACTGTCATATATGGGGGATATATACAGTCAAAAGACTTGGGAGGAACAAAACTGAAAGGAATGATCAATGATAGTTGACTGAAACTGTAGAGGTACAATCAACTTACTAACCCTTAAAAGATACAACGTAGTGAGAAAGGCATGTATATGGTGTACTATAACAAAGATTAGGACAAAGAAATTATAAAAAGAAACAAAACGGAGAAAAAGGAAAGAGAATGAATAGAAAAATAAAAAAAGGAATAAAAACACAAAAAGATGTTGAAGTAGACTAAACCACAGGAATGTGCGAAAAAATTTGTGTGCAACAATTACTGCGACAATATCGGAAGATAGCACACAAAAAAATTTACACTTGACACAAATGCATAAAAAAAGTGAAAAACAGATACGACCAGGTCTATAAAATGTAGAAAGAACACGTTTATTCAACACTTAGCTATTTTTTAGCACAAAGGGAAATACAAAGAGTGTGCCCTAGCTAGAATTTTATGAAGAAGCAAACAAGTGTGCGAATTCGAGAGAAGATGACCCCACCAATGTTCAACGCTCTAGGATAGTATGTATGGGTTAATCGGTAGGGTCAAAGGCACAAGGAAAGAATGAGAAAACCTAAAAATGTGGTTGGGCTGGAAGATGGCACCAACTCGAACAAAGAATTGATCAACCCAACACGATTTGAAGAGGAAACATCGACAACACAACAAGGAGAAATAGGGAAGAGTTTTGGGGCCCGGGATGGTATTCTGAACCCTAACCCCAATATGCCTATGAAGCTTGACAAAACAATGGGACCACAAAAAACCCACGAAGGAGAGGAAGTGTTGGTCGAGGGTATCACCGACATGCAAAATTTTGAGAGGGAAGAAGAGGACACATACACAACATATGCAAGACCATCTTCTGTGGGATATAAAATAAAAGTGCAAGATGACATGGATGTCACACTCCTGTATCTCCCAGACGCAGTGGTCATTGTGGATGATATGTTGAGAAAGGTACCCAAACTTAGATACTTCGACCATAATGTGCATGATGTGGAAAAATTCCCATATTTACCAAAGGAGACTTACTTAACAAATACAGAGGAAATTTGACCCATGGGTAAACCAGTAATGGAGCCTACACAATGGATAATCAGGTTGTATAACTCTGGCATCATGAACCTTCTGGACATAGTGCACTTTGGGTGCAGTAAAAAAATTGGGCTCTATGTCAAACAAGTAGTCGCCCATGTACACGGAGGCATATTGTGGATGGATAGGCCAGTAAAAATAGATGTGGCACTGATTTCCAAGATCACAGTACTACCTACAGTTAGTGTGCAAACAAAGGAATACTTGGATAACAAGGCGCGAGAGAAGTAAATCACAGAGTTGGTCAAAGCGCAATTTGGAACCAGTCCAGGTAATAGGAGAATTGTGATAAAGGATATCAACGAAAATGAGACAATCTTCACTAGCAAGCTTATGGCTTGCAAGATACTAATCAAGTTTTGGAAAGAAGAAGCGTCGAAAGAAGTTATTGCAGTAGTCGCATGGTGTGCGAAAAGGGTAATGTTTAGTTGGGCACCATAGCTGTTGAACCAGTTTTTGGTAGATTGTCGATATGTGTAGGATAATGGAACTGAGTTCCATTACTCCTAGCCAATAATTCTTATAGCACTGATAGGATGGAAGGAGCCAAAATTCCTAGAATTCCTAGATAAAAGGGAAATTTTATGTAGCCAGAGATGAGTCCCTCTAGCAATCCAAGGATAACAAAACTCAACAAGCAAACAACATTTTGTTTGCAATGTTTTTGGATGAAATACAATGATGTACAATGAATATATGGCACATTCCTATGGAGGTAATCCAAGAGATAGAAGAGATATATAGGTTCAATGCATCCAGACACCACATGTGGATCCAGGCCACAAGGGATCCAAAGAAGGCATGGCTAGAGATGAAATATTGTATCACTAAGGAATAAGTTGACTGGATAGTCAAAGATTTTCCTACACAGTGGTAACTACCAATCACAAAACTAGAAATAAGGCTAGTCATGGTGAAATCCTCAAGGCCTAAGGACAAGGATAAAATAGTTTCCTCAACAAGAACAAACAACCCAACCAATAATACAAGAAAGGCTACAACGCAGAATCGGCCAACCGGAAACAGTGCAATACCAAAATGACCAAGGAGAACAAAAACAACAACAAGGAAAGGAAACCAACCACAGAATAGAAAGGGGGATATTTCATAGGATGGAGAAGAAAGGGTATAGGGTACAACAAGTGGGGTGCAACCCTCACAGACAATGAGGAAGTCAGTTCGGGAAAAAATGTGTGCAAGAAAAGAAAGTATGTCACAAAAGACCTAGTCATCACCCTAACAGAGGATGATGCATAGATAGTCACGACCAAAGTTCAATATAAGGGGGAAGAAGTGGTCTACATTGCAGAGGCTCAAAGAGAAGAGATCATGTCCAAGTTCATCTAGGTCCATGAAAGTATAAAACAAGTATGGAGCCAAGTAGTACCACAAGCCACAATGCAACAACAAGATAAAACATAGTGACCCCCTACATATAAAGAAGGAGAGGAGACAATAAAAATTGTAGTACAAGGTAGGGAGACATTTACATTCACATGCCAAATGATTAGACTGGATTAGGAGATTGTGTAGAAACCCATGGGGGATGTGGAAAAATTGGAAGTTTTCATGGCACAAATGCCCACCAAGGCACTATACAGAATCGAGGCCAACGTAATGCAAGAAGTGCAATCCAAGGCCCATGCAAATGCAACCAACTTAGAGGTGAGTAGAGGAGTCACTAAAATGCTACAAACCACATGTGATCAAATGAGTTCGGAGAAAGAGGAGAAAGAACACGCAGATAAACTGGAACATGGATTAACAGTGGTATATGATCACATCCCATATAGCGCGCAAGCACCTAAGAGGATTTTAAAGGGGAAGATCGACATGATCTCACAAACAATTGATAGATAGAAGTAGGAAATTGAGGAGCTCAAAGAAATGCTCAATCCTAAGACTCCTCTCGAGGTTCGAGAATAGAGAAAACAATATTCTGCACTCTATATAGATGAGATGGAGAAAGAAGCAAGGGAAGTAGAAGAGTTGTTCGACAAAACAACACAAATATGGACTCTTCTGGAGGAATGTTAACAGGCCCAACAACGGTACCAACAAGAGGAGGGAATCAATGTGGCCATACAGGAGCTAAAACAATGACAAGAAAAAATGAGTATCTCGGAGCACTTGAAGGGCACTCAAGAAATGAAAACTCTATAGACAAAGTTGAAAACAATGAAGATAAGGAATAAATAAAGACAAGTTGAATTGGAACCCATCCAAGAACAAGAAACACAAATGATTGCATAGTTGGAGGAAGATAAGAAAAGTATGACACAAATACAGACAGAGGGTGAAAAATTAATGCAGGAGGAGATAACAACACAATCAGTGGAGGTGCTAATAGTAAAATCCATGCACATGAGGGGAAAATGAAAGGAACTAGAAAAAATGTTCTACAGTTTGGAAAAGGAAGTACAAGGAGCATGCACTACCAGAGTGGCTAAGGACGAGCCACATGTCAGTGTTGGAGGCATGTTGGGTGTAGACCTATTTTGATAAAGAAGGCTATTTTGGGCTCAGACCTATTTTTGGAGAACATATCTATTTTGGGAAAGAACTGGTTTTGAAGCACATGCAACAGATGGAAAGAAAGTAGCATGCATAAAAAGAAGGAAAAACAATATGCAAGAGGAAAAGAAACGTGGCGCATAGGCAAACAATCCTAACCATAATATGGTTAGGGTTTTTTATAAGGATTGTAATGAATATAAGCTAGTAGATTAGTATAAATAAATACCTAGGAGGTCTAGGTTGGGGGTTCATATATATTTGGTTGTTGAAAGTTGTTGAGTTGTAGAAGAGTTGAATAAGATAGATTTTGAGGGTTAGGTCACAACCCGAGGAGCCTCGTTTGAGATAGTCTATGTCACAAAGGTTCCTTAATCTCCTCATGATTGTATGATTGAATATTTAATGCGCGTAGCACTATATTTTCCAGAAAATCAAATAAAAGAGCAGAGAATCCAAATCTTTGTGGATGTAGCCTTAGGAGGGAGTGAACCATGTTAAAAATTATGTTTTATGTGATGTTTCTTGAATGATTTAACTTTTGTTAATGGTTAAATTATGAATGAATGATTAAATAGATATATTAGTATGCATGCATCAGGCTAAAGATGAATGAATATTAGGAATACCTAAATAAATAACAAGTTTAATGGATAAAGAAAGATAGAATACACTCCTATATCTCCACTAATTCCTAGACTACAAACACTTGGGTATTGCAGTCACCCATAGATCCACATTGGGTTAGACTGTGTTGTGCACCCTATGTGCAACGTTTCCTTCTAGTTCACCCAGAGGGATGATAGTTTTAGAGGGTTTTGTTGGAAACCTATTGAGATCTGAACTTGTGTCAACCCAAGAAGAAGTAAGAAGCCAAAGATATAACCAAAAATTACTTACAAAAATGACCAAGTCATTCTGACTTTCTGGCAATGAGCACAAGATTAGAACATCCTTGACCTCATCATCAAAGTCCACTTTTACAAAAACTAGTTGATTAGTAACCGTATTAAATTCATTTAAATGATATGCAACAGACCCACCTTCTGAAATATTCATATTAAATAATATATTCATTAGAAATACCTTATTAGACGCTGAGGGTTTTTCATACAGTTTATCCAATGCATCCATTATCTCATTCATTGTAATTTATTTCAAAATATTGAAAGCCACCAACGTTGTCAGGATCAGTCGTATAGTTCCTAGTGTCTTTCTGTCAAGAACCTCCCATTCTTCATCCTTCATGGCCATCAACTTCTTTACTATTCCACCCAATGGTAGGAATAAATCCTTCTGATATAAATAATATTCCATCTCCATCTTCCATAATTGGTATTTTTGGCCATTAAATTTCTCAACCCTAAACTTTTCATCTTCCACCATTACTCCCACTCGAACCATGAACCCTTTTTTCCTATGAGTTACCTTTTGCTCTGATACCAGTTGTTAGAAAAACAAGATCATAGAGAAATAAAAATAAGACAAGTGTGGAAATAAACCATATAAGATACACAATACAATAGATACACAGATATACGTGGTTCACCCAGTGTGGGCTACATCCACGAGAGAAATTGCTAGGTCCTTCCTTTTTATTATCCTGCAAATGAAGGGGTACAACCTACAACACACTCATTGTAACTTCCTCTTTTGTCTCTCACAATATCCTCTATTAAAATACAATATTCACAATGATACATATCTGCAATACATTTACCTCATAAAAGAGGGTTTCCTTCTAGGGTTAAAAACCCTAACAAAAATTCTATTGTCATATATGTGACCTTATAATGAATGGTCTAGATTTACTATGAAAGTAAAATATACATTTACAAGGAAAATTTTCCTTTGGGGGATTCACCCCCAAACCCGCATCGGGGGCTTGCTTTCCCTCAAATCCCCTAGTCAAGTGAATGAGCCCCCTGAACCCTGTAGGGGGGCAATCCCCCCTGCAACCCCCTTGTGTGGAAGGGTGTATAGTCTTCATGGGGCATAAACACAACTGGAAACAAAGACCTATGAAACATGAAGATAATCAGGCTCCAAAACCAACACAGATAAGTGACCACCAAATGCTCCACTATCGAATTCATTCAAAACAACCTCCGCTTCTTCAAGAGTTAAGCAACACCGAAGGATCGAGTCCACCCCTCACCAATACAAATTTTCAGTGATAACGAGGTAGTTTTTCTCCATATGATGGATCCGTCTTCACTCATATTTCAAGTAGTTCGAAGGGAAATTCATATTTTGGATATATATATATATATATGGATATCCCCATACCATGGATCAAATGAAGAGATGAGGAAAACTTTCTCATCTGAAAATGATTCTTCCATCTTCCATTCCTTGTTCTCTACAGAAAAATATGACATCATCTCAATGAAGACTAAAGAATTCTTAGATTTTGCAGACACAAAGTCCAATTCGAACTCTTGAATCACAATAATCCAATTGTTGTAATTCCCACCAATAATTATCCTAGTCAAAACATATTGAAATGGATTGACCGCGGCGATGATGGTTGTCTTTCGTAATAGAATGTAATGTCGGAGCTGCTGGATAGAATGAAAATCTACTGGCGTCAGTTTATCTACAAGAGAATATATAAGTTTAGGACCCATGAGAGCATGACTCAAGTAATAGATGACATGCTCTTATATCTCATCATCCTCCTGAGCTAGAACCATGTCGATCAAAGTCTCAACTGCTTCCAAATACAAAAATTAGTCTCGATTATAATTAGGGGGACTCAAAAAAGGAGTCAAAACCAACACTTTCTTCCATGCATCAAAGGAACATTGTGCAAATTCGTCCCAACAAAATGGGACCCCTTTCTTCAAAAGGCGCATAAATCCCTTTGTTATTTTATCATAGTTCAGGACAAAATGTTTGGGAAAAATTTCCTTTCCTTGTAGGCTCTGCAGTTGTCTAACTATGCGTGGGGGAGGAAACTAATGTATTGCCTAAAACTTTAAGGGGTCAACCATGATCCCTTTTGTCGAAATGATGAATCTAAAAATATGACCAGAGGTCACACAAAAAATACACTTGTGTGGATTCAATCAAATCCTATAGAAACAACACCGCTCAAAAACTAAGAGGAGGTGTAAGAGATGTTGGGCCCTCTTGTGTGAGTGAGCCATGCTATTGTCTAAGTATGCCTCCACTATATGATTTAATTCATGAAAGGAAAACATCATGGCCCACATTTTTAAGACCAATTTTTTTTTTCCTGTAAGTGAATGTAACCTAGGGACATACGAAGGTCATTTTATGTTGGTCTTTCGGAGGAATTTCAATTCGGCTGTAGCCGAGAAAACCATCTATAAATGAGAAGATTTTACTCCCTGCACACTCATCCAAGATTTTACCAATGAATGGTGTCGGGAAATTATCTTTAGGACACTCCTTATTCAAGTCCCTAAAATCCATGCAAACACGGATTGTACCCTGCTTCTTATCAACGGGAATAGGGTTGGAGACCCATTCCATTAGAGGAACTGGGTAGATAAATCCTGCATTAAGCATATTTTCAACTTCCTCTTTTACTGTCATTTCCTTTCATGGGTTCACAGGTCTAAAAATTTTTCAAACCGGATTTACATTTTCATAGGTTTGAATCTTTTGTTGAACTATTCAAGGATCGATGGAAAGAATTTCCCCATAAGACCATGAAAACACATCTTGAAATTCCTTAAAGAGTGTCATATATTGAGTGATCTCATCCTATGACCATTCTTCTCCAATAAATATGTTTTTGACAATTTCAAGATTCTTATAAATTTTGACCGGGATAGTCTCCGATATATTAGCCATGTTTCCTTTAACATAGACACCATGTTTGTCCAAGGGATTGACTACTCCATAAAAAATTCCAACAATGGCTTACTTGAACTCTCCACTCTCTAATCAATGGATTTAAGGGAGGAAATATGATCTATGATTCAAATCTTCCCATGGCCTTTAATCTCCAACCATGGCCTTTAATCCTCGATCATTTCTTTGTTCGAAGGTAAGATGGTACCCAAACAGTCTTGGGAGCTTGAAGAGTTTTGAGCCCAAATAAGCTCATGAAAGAGATCATCTTCCTCAGTGACTGTTGGAGTTTGATATGGGTATTTTGTTTCCTACTAAATGGATTGATAAGCTATTTCAATTGTAGATAAGGGTTCAACCATCTTGAAATGAAGTCGAACTTCAACCACACTAGATGGGAAGGGAAGGGTCCATGGGTCCTTCATATACATCATTCTAAACGAAGTGACCCTATAAATTGGAGTGGCATGAATGTACAAAATTGGTGTGGGAGATTCAAAAGATCCCATAAGTGATGGGTACATCCCAAAACCGATGTTCTTAGTGGCCACCTGAGAGATTTCAATCCAAGCGATAATAGTCCCAGGATTAGTTGTCGCGTCAGAAAGGTTGGACACCACCTGATCGATGGTCACAATTATTCCCTCATGATGAAAACATATAATTTGAAAAATTGTTGAGATGACAACTCTTGCGTATGTAAAAATTATTCCTAACAAGAGATTATAGTCAAGTGGCACGTCAACTACTCCAACCTCTACACAAATAGACTTTCTCCCTAGTGTAACCAAATAAAAAGGAATCAGACCATGTGGTCAAAGCGAGTTTCTATCGAAGGAAGTCAAGAGTGTAGGATAAGGGATAAGTTCAGAAGAACCAATATATTTCTAGCATGACAAAGACATCACACACATGGAAGATCGTTCATCAACGACAATTCTCTTAACTAAGAGATTGTTGCAAACAACCAAAATTTGAAAATCCACATGATATGGAAGATGTGGACTCACATCAATATCATCAAACTTAGTTACAAGCTGACTAGAAGAATTTGTAACTCTTATGGCAGATAACAACACAATGTGCTCTGAGGGGAAACTTTGGAGCACTTCCAAAGAGGATGTTGCACAAGACGTCTGGGCCAAATCCTCCACAATTGAATAGTTTGTAGTTTCTCTTGAATTAGGGTTATGATTTTTCCTTTTATAAATTCCCTTAGGTATGCACTACGTTATCTATTTTCCAGGCTTCTCTATGTGAAGAGGGGCTTGATCCTTTGAAGTTTTCTTACCCTTCTCAGTCGAATTTGGGTTATCATAATTCCAAGACCTAGACAACAAATATACGTCCTTTAGCTTTGAATTTCTAAGAATGTTTAAAATTCCTTTATATTCATTAGAGGGGGAAGCAATTGAAGTGCCCCCTTGTTGGTTGAATTTGGAAGAAACAACTTGTAAATTTTTCCCTTGTGGGAAAGAGTTTTTCAACACAACAAGATACTGTTGTTGATTCAATTTAATAATCCATTGGGATTCTTCCATTCATGGGCACTGATTCGTAAGGTAATCATCATCACAAATCTTGAAAGGAAAATTCACCTTCCTTTCTCATCCTTTTCCCCCTCAACATTTTTGTCTAGATTTTGGTTATTACCCCCACCAACTTTCTTAACCTTGTCTTTTATCTTCTCTTTGGGTTGTTGAGGACCCTTCAAATTTTTCATTTTCACAAAATTTACATCAGAATATTGGGTGGTATGGTTGGTCGAGCTAGAGGCTCGACCGACTGTAGGTTGTTGGATATCAATTTTTTTCATCTGGCTAGTGGATAGATCTGCAACTTTCATTTGAGCACAACCCTCTATACCATCGACATGTGGGTTAGAATTTGGCTTTGACAAGTCGAGAGTATATCACAACGTCTTTGATAGAATATCATAGAGCATGTATGACTGAGAGTATATGAGCTCTAATTGTTGCACCTGAATGACTGTCTGTTCTTATGAAAACACTCTCGAAGTTACAAAATCCTTCAAAATATAAGGGAGTATGGATTTTAGGAACCATTAGAGGAGGAACTTCAGTGGAGTTGTAGCCTTAATCAGTCTCTTCCTTCTCCTCCATTCTCGAATATGATAAAAAATATCTGTGGCATTGTCTTGTACAAAATTATCCAACAATTATGTATCGACATCGTACTGGATAGGGAGTTGGAAATGGTTTACTAAAACCATGGCTAAATCACCAAATGTCAAGTACTTCCCCCTCTCAAGTTCAATATACCATTTTGTATTGCCTCCAGTGAGAGTACATTGAAACAAATCTAATCTAATTGAATCATCATTGAACAAGTTAGATGAGCACCACAAGTGTAATTCTGTTATGTGGTCATGTGGATCCTCTCTAATTTTCCCCTCAAACTTTGGAATTTCTGAATGTATTTTTTTTAGGACCATAATCCAACTACGTTCATGACGAATTGGATTATTCATCAACTTGGACAAATTTGTAAAATGCAAAGTTTCCAGAAATGGTAACCTAGGCTACGTCATTGACTGATGAGCAGCCTAAAAAGAAGGTCCTGGATTGTAACTGGCATGAGGTTTATAAAAAGAGTTTTCTATTTAACCAGAGCTTGGGCTAAAACCTTGTTGCCCCTGGTTCAATGGAAGAAAAACTCCACCTATCTGGTTCCTAAGAGGAAAACTGAGGTTACCTCTAGTGGACCCCCCATGGAAAGGAATAAATCCTACCATGGGGGTAGACTGATCGGGAAAGGGGTTTCCCCCTTATGAAATCCCTTGGAAGGGATTCCACTAGCCTTGGAGAGGGGTACTCCCCAATGGCTTCCCTAGAGAAAACAAAGGTCCTTTATAGGGGGTGGTTTGAGCTTGGAAGGGGTTTCCCCCTGTCGACACTGTAGACGCAGTGAAAGGGTTATTCCTGAACCCATCATAAAGTGTGAATGGGGTCAAAGTAGATGGCATACTATCAAATTGGACCCACTGCCCAAAGAGGTGACCCAACCCCATGCAAGGTTAGGGATGAAAAATGGAACATGTCCACTTTCGATGAATGGAGATGACGAAGGAATGTGACCTCTGCCCCAAGAAAAGACTTGGTAAGGAGCTAGATTGCTCCCCGCACCAACATTTGATGAATGGGAAATTGGATGAGAACTCACCAACACAACATACATAAAAAAACATTCCATAAGAGAAATAATTTTTTGTTGACACAAATGATGCAACTGCACTTGAAACTCGAGTGGGACTGACAACCGATGAGGCAACTCTATTGGTTGTCAAAGAGATGGTGGATTGAACCACATTTTTTGTTTGAACTGACATACTAGGAGGAAATATCCCCCTGGTAATTGTCTCCGAGGTGGGATTTGTAGGGGCTCCCGACCTTGACGCTGGCGAAGTGTCATCCATAATGTCCCAACGAAGAGGGATACTATCAATGAAGTCCGAACTTGGAGGTGGGACTCACATGACTGGAAACAAGAAATTCCAAGGTAATGGAAAATTAATGTGCAGAGAGAATTCCTCATCTCCAAGATCCTCAATGATTACCTCTTATGGTTCTAAAATGTGGACTTATGGAGAGTTATGGTCTACGATATTAGTTTGACCAACCGGTAGGAAAGTGTTGGACTGATCAAGATGATGCCTTTTTGGAGGTGGGGAAGAATTATTTCTAATCTCTTCCTTTGATGAAATTCCTTGAATTCTCCTCGATATTCAATGTGGTAGGTTGTCCACTTTGAGTGATCATCTCTCGGTGACAATTGAGTCTCCTTACTAAGGTTAAACTACCATAAAAAAAAAACACCACTATAAATCCCTAAAGAAAAGACAAACACAAAAAACTTTTTCAAGATTCTGACTCAAGTGGATTAAGCCTTGGGATTGGAAAAACAACAAAGTGGGCTCGGGTCCTTCCGAACAAAGGCATGGGTTGACTAGTTCCCATGGACCAATGCATGAAGGTATGAAAAGTAATTATCCTAACCTCCAAAGATAAACCTTATCTAGGGTAAGTACCCATTCTTCATGGGGAACCCTCCAACAGTACTGAAGTGTGTGATACAACATCTGCCCCAGGTACTATGTAAAACCCCCACAGTCACCTTGTGATATACCTAGGATAAGAAAATATGGTTACCATCTCATAGTTGATGCTTGGGGGGTATAATTGATAGTCGGGATCGAAAGTGTGGGAAGGGTAGCTTTAACACCTCGGTTTTGAGCCCTGTATTAAATATTGTATTTTGTTAAGTTATGAAAGGCCAGAGTTCCTAAACAATTATTATGAGGCTAGTGTGCCTAGGAAATGTAATGTTCTAATCATTATTAATATAAAACACATTGTTGGATGCTAAACAGACAAGGANCGGGGGGGGAGGCCAAGTGGTTCCTTAATTTTAAGAATTACATAAACCTGTCTTGGGTCTATTTGGGGGTTTCTAGCTCTCATTCTCATTCTGGTTCTTCTGCTGGTTATTTTTCTCCTTGTAACATCCCCGAGCATCTATGCCAGGACACGCTACACCAAAGAACTCTTATTGTTCTCTCTACAGAAGATACTGTAACATACCCAGTATCCAACAGAGCTATGCTACATAAAAAATTTGAACCGCATGCAATTAAAATATATACACACAGAACTCTTATGGAATCATTATAGATAAAACATAAACATACAAATACATGTGTAAATATACATATTCACACTGAAATAATAGTAACCATATACAGGAAACACCCATAAAAATAAACATAGTTATAACTACACATATGATAACCCATAATAATAAGCATGTAAATAACAATGCAGCATGTAAATTCATCACACAATTGGCATTTATCTTGGTAATAATGTCACCAACTACGTGAAGACCTTCCACATACCTCCCAGCCTTAGACCACATTGTTCATCACTCTCAACAGTGAGTCACCCCCGAGTTGGGACTAAACTCCACCCGGGTAAAGGGATTCCTAACCAGGATAAAGGCTCATAAACAATAGGAAAGACTCTATCTCAGGTGCCAACTCAAACTAACATCCTACAGTCCCTCATTCCCCACATGCCTGTCCCACCCCAGGAAGTGTGCCCCTTCTCTGCTCAACAGTCCTTTGGCTGCCCCACTTCCTTTATGGGCTTCAACAACAGGCCGGACAGGAAGTCTTAGAGCACTATAGCTACAGTTCAACACCTTTAGGAAATCAATCCCCAACAATTCTCTCACCCATAGAATTGGTCACAGGCCTAACAGCCCGCCTCTTCAGTCTAGTTGTCATGCTAACCAACGACACGAGCATAAAGATGGCCATGGATATGGGTTCAGGTACATTCATGAAAATAAGAAGGATAGCTCAATGGGTGTGTGCATGCTCATGGATGATTGACTGGATGAATGAATCCTGGAAAAGATCCTAAGAAATGAACTAAGTCCCAATAATATGTATGCATGTCCCCAAATTTACACTTGTCATGTTGGGAGCTACTTTGGCCTATTTGTCCCTAACTTTAGAACTTAGGATAAATAATTATCCATACTTTATTATTTAATAAATATTAATATAATATTCCTTTTTTACTTAAGCTCCCTAGCTTAGCCTCTTTTCCTTAACTTTTAGGCCCCTCCCTTTCCCTAACCAGTGGATTTTAGTCCCCCATATCTTTTATCATGGTCGATCTACGTGCAACAATGTGTTTTATATTAATCATGAAACATATACAAAAATAGGTGCACTGGCCTCAAAATCACGCGCACTTAAGATGTTGCCCATGGTATCCTGGAATGTGCATACTTCATCATTTCACTGCGGAATACATGCGTGCACTATGCCATGAAATGTGCATACAAAATGATATCAAAACATCTCACCAACTTAAGTACATTTTCATTTACATTACAATTGGGTGCATCCTAGGGATATTACAATCCCCTCCCCTTATTTATGCATTGTCCTCAGTGCATCATGTACCCATATACAACAAAATTTCAAAAATCCTCAAAAAGATGCGGGTATTCTGCCCGCATTGCATCCTCATGCTCCCAAGTAGCATCCTCAGGACTGTACCAGGTCCATTGGACCTTTATAAGTCCTATGGATTGATTCTAGAGCTGTTTGATTTTCCAATCCATAATGCATATCAGATGCACTTCAAAAGTGCCTTCTTGTTCCACGTGAATCACATTCCAATCAATAACATGATTAGAATCAGGTATATATTTCTTAAGTAATGATACATGGAATACATTATGAACAGAAATAGATGCAGGCAATGAAATCATATAAGCTATTGGACCAATCCTCTCTAGGATTTCAAATGAACCACAATAGTGATCTGCCAAATTTGAACAATTTCCCAACTTCAAGGAACTTTTGTTGGCTTTCACTTTCAAGAATACATGATCACCCACTTTAAATTCCCTATGAGTTTTCCCTTATCAACATAACTTTTCTTCCTGTCTTGGGCAACCTTTAAATTTTTATTTTTATTTTTATCATTTGTTCCTCCATTTCCCTGAGAAAATCTGGCCCAACCACTGCTTTGTTCATTGGGTTATCCCATCTTACTAGTGTGTTGCACTTTCTTCCATAAAGTGCCTCAAATGGGCTCATATTTAGAGATTCTTGGTACCCATTGTTATAAGAAAACTCTACCAAGTGTAGGTAGTCTTCCCATTTTCATGGTTTATCCATCACATACATCCTCATCATATCTTCAATCACTTTATTCACCCTCTCTATTTGTCCATATGATTCCAGATGATAAGCTGTACTAAAATTCAAATTTGTTCCAAATCCATTAAATAATCCTTTCCAAAATTTTGAGGTAAATTTTGGATCTCTGTTAGACACAATTGTCATGGGTATGCCATGTAATCTAGAAATTTCTTTCATATAAACATCAACAATGTTCGTTGCCTTGTGAGTGAGCTTAACTGGAACAAAATGGGCAGCTTTAGTAACCTTATCCACCACTACCATGATAGAATCATGTTGCTTGTTTGTTATGTGAAGTTTGGTGATGAAATCCATGGTTACAACTTCCCATTTCCACTTAAGAATGGGTAATGGTTGTAGCAAACTAGCTAGGTGTCTATGTTCAACCTTTACCCTTTGACATTCCAAACATCTGGCAATAAAATCAACAACCTCTTTCTTCATGCCTGGCCAATAATATTGGCTCTTGACAGCTGCAATAGTTTTCTGATATTCTGGGTGCACAACATAAGGTACATTATGCATTTCTCTCAATATCAGATTTTTCAATTCCTAAGAATTTGGTACATAAATTATGCCCCTATACATGAGAATTTCATCATTAACTAGCTTGTATTCCTCAATTTTCTGTTGCAAAATACCTTGTTGTAATTTTGCCACTAATTCCTTGTATTGCAAATCTGATTTTGCAGCCTCTAAAATTCTGGGTTTTAAATCTGATTGGTACATGCTAATGGTTGTAGCATGGAATTCATGCACTCTTCTGCTGAGTGTATCAACCACTTTGTTCTCTTTCCCCTTGATATTCTTTATAACAAAATCATATTCACTTAGAAATTATAACCATCTGTTTTTCCTAGCATTTAGAGTTGGTTGATCAAATAAATATTTCAGACCATTATGGTTTGTTCTTAGCTCAAACCTTTTTCCCATGAGGTAGTGTCTCCATTTCCTCAAGTCATGCACTATGGCTACCAACTCCAAATCATGAGTGGCATAGTGTCTTTCATGCTCCTTCAACTTCCTTGACTCATAACATATAACAAACCCATTTTGAGTGAGGACTCCACCAAGGCCTAATTTACATGCATTTGTTCATACAATGAAATCTTCATTTGGGTCTACAATCCTTTGTATTGGATCACTTGTTAATAATTGTTTCATGTGTTGGAAACTACTTTCACAATCCAATGTCCACTGAAACTTCACACATTTTCTTTGCAAGGAAGTGATTGGGTGTGCAATCTTTGAAAATCCTTCAATGAATCTCCTATAGTATCCTGCAAGACCCATGAATGATCTCACCTCTATCACATTATTTGGCATTGACCATTCTCTAATGGCTTCTATCTTTTCAGGATCCACTGCTATCCCATCCTTTGAAATGATATGCCCCAAATAATGAATTTTCTTTTGATAAAATGAGCACTTGCTCAATTTGGCATACAAATGATGCTCCCTTAATAATTGCAACACCATCCTCAAATGATGCTTATGATCTTCTTATGACTTAGAGTATATGAGAATGTCATCCAAAAAGACAATGACAAACTTGTCTAAATATTCTCAGAACACACCATTCATTAAGCACATGAAAGCAATTGGTGCATTTGACAACCCAAATGGCACCACTCTGAACTCATAATGACCATACCTTGTTCTAAAGGTAGTCTTGCTGATATATTCCTCTTTAATCCTTACCTAATGGTATCCTGACTTGAGATCTATCTTTGAAAATATCTTTGCATCCTTCAATTGATCAAAAAGGTCATCAATCCTTGGCAGAGGATACTTGTTCTTAACAGTCACTTTATTCAATTGTCTGAAATCAATGCACAATCTTAGTGTTCCATATTTCTTCTTCACAAACAAGACTGGAGCACCCTAAGGTGACACACTTGGGCGTATATACCCCTTCTTTAGAATCTCTTCAAGTTGTATTTGCAACTTCTTAAGCTCCGGTGTACTCATTCTGTAAGGATTTTTTGACACTGGAGCTGCTCCCAACATTAAATTTATAGAGAAATAAATATCTCTCCTTGGGGGTAGTCCTGGTACCTCCTTGAACGCATATTCAAAATATTCCAGGAATGCATAATCTTCCAAATTTGACACCTTATCTTTAGGTGTCTCTTCCATATGAGTTGCAAATATTTGACACCATTTTCTGTAACATTTCTTTAGCTGTAAGGCTGAAATTTATCTAATGGTTACTGCCCTGGGAATTCCCTGCACCTTCCTTAGTTTCCCTTCCTCATCCAAGAAAGTAAATTCTTTGTTATGTCAGTCTAGGAGAGCATGATGTTAGTCCAACCAATCATCCCAATTAGGCAGTCATAAGAGCCCAAAGGCAAGATGTTCAAATTTGCCCTGGTGGTCAACCCATTCATGTCCATAAGACATGACTTATCCATCCCATTAATTTTTATTTTAGCTCATGTAGCCAGCTACACCAACCAATATTTCCCATGCTTGCTTCTTGGCAAATGCAAACTTTCCACCATCTTAGGATCTATATAACTATGAATAGCTCCTGAATCAATTAAAATATCGATGGTTTGGTTGTTGATCATACCTTCCACTTCAATCATATGTGACTGATACTCTGCTTTCTTATTGTCTAGGGCTTCATAGATCCTTGGTGCATTTCTGCCCATGTCCTCCATTGTTTCAGTTGGCTGTACATTGTGCACAATCCTCCCTTTTTCAACTCTGTGAGGACAATCTATGAACATGTGATCTCCTTTACAACCCCAACATTAAATAGGTGGTTTCCTTGGCCTTTGAACCTCTGCCTCAATCATTCTAGGTTCTCTAGTATTTTTTTGTCCCTGAGTATTATTTCTGAAGAATGGTGACTTATATCCCTTCTTCCTCTGATCCATCTTGAATTTCTTTTTTTCTTCCCAAGATTTTTGGAAAGTTGGCCTTTCTTTATACTGATCATATAGGCACTTATCTCGCCTTATGGTCTTCAACAATGTCTTTGGATCATCATATTGTATTTTTTCACTGATGAATGATGATAATCCACTCAAATACCTCTGAATCTTAACTGTCTCATCCTTGATGAAAGAGACATACTTCAACATTTCTAGAAACCATGTTTCATATTCATCTATGGTCATACTCCCAATCTTGACTTCAAAGAACTCTTTCATTTTCTTGTCATAGTATCTCTTAATTAAGTATTTCTTCTCAAAATACTTCTTGAATTCCCTCCAAGTAACACTTTTCTCTTTGATGTGTTGCACCTGCAAAAGCTGATCCCACCACATGGATGCCTTTCCCTTGAGTTGATAGATATCAATTCTACCTTCTGCATGAGAAGAATAATTAAGCAATTGAAAATAATTTCTCATTCCCAAAAACCATGTCTCTGCATCTTCATCCTTCTTGTGTTCACCATCAATTGTAGGAGGTTTGATTTTGTTCATTTCTCCTCGTAGCTCATCCACCCCAAACCTCTTGTGATTCTTGACAGGGGATGGACTTGAGATGATTTTTTCTCTCTTATTGGAATGCCTCGGGGAGTGGTGGTGATGTATGCTAACACTTTTGGATTTTATTTTCTCATCAGAAGGCCCATGACTTCCCGATTTACTTGAGCCACTCTCCTTATCCAATTTCTTTTCTATTATGTTCAATCTCTCCAATAAATTCATGTTGAAGTCATCTTGTTTCTCCTTATCTTTCATAATCCTTTCATTATCATCTTTGTGGCTTTGGACATCCTTCTACAAATTTTTAATGGTCTCTGCCATATTCATGTTTTCATTCCTTTCATCTCCATATCCATTGGAGTTTGTTCCTTCAATGCCCAAATGGACATCCATCCCTCTAATCTCATATTATTGACTGTAAGTCCCTTGTGCCTCGTCCATTACTCTAGACTCTAAGCTTATATTGGACTGATCTAATTGTTGTTAACTCTGCAAAATGTGCAGCCAACAAAACTTTGTCAGGCTAACTGTTTCAACAATTTCATGAAAATATGAACCATTTTGGTTCAATAATATATATCAAAATTATTTCTTCTGATTTATTGAAAAATTGAATGTCCAAATCAATTTTCTAGGTGATATTTATATTCCACTATCCAAGATATTTCCAATGCCTACTCTCATGCTCAATTCTGAGTCTTGAGCATAAAGTTATGGCTATTTGAAATTTTCTCATTAAATTTTATGTTCAATTTCCAACTTGGCGCAACTCTGCGCTGTAATTATGCATTTTTGCACCTACTTCATTGGAGTTTTTGTAGGAGATCAATTGGGTTTCCTCATATACATATTATGGACATTTTTTCCAAGTTTCATCTCTTTCTGGGTTCTTGGATGCTAGTTACAGCCTGCTGAAGTTCTAGGCCAATATACCATATTGTAACTGATATGCTACAAGTTCCTTATTTCCCATATTAAACACTTTTAACATGACCAAAAATTTAATTGAACTCTGGGATTGTCTTGCATGGCTCAATATATTTCCATTGACTTCTCTTGCACGTCAATCTGATTCCGGAGCAGAAAGTTATGGCTCTTTGAAGTTAGTGGGGTCTTAAGATTTACTCTTCACTATTTGTGTTGTAGCTTTCTCATAAAAGCTCCGTTTGAAGAATAATTTACACCATTAGAAAGATCTCTCCAAGCTCTTTTATTTGATTTTTAGAGAGATGCAGCTTCGGTACACCTCTGTCTCATGGTTTTTGAGTTGCTAAAAATGCCCTTAAGGCCCTCAAAAACGCATTGTAAAAAGATGACATTCAAATGATATAAAACGTAGCAGAAAATCATTAGTTTTCTGTTGTTGTTCACCCTTCAAACAACTTCGTGTGCACAAATTTAAATCTGTTCCCCTGTATTCACCATGCACAATAATAGAACAAGATAAATCGTGCTTCGCACACCTTAAAACCACTATGTATCACTTCTTTGTTGCGCCAATAGCTGAGCACTACTTTTGTGTCTCGCACCATTATCCACCGCGCCCAGTTTTGGTTCTTGCACTATTACTTGTTGTGTGCAGTTTTTGTATCGTGTGTTGATATTCCACATGCATTGTACTCTATATGCTGCACCATGCCATAGTTTAGTATGTCTCCACCGCACACCAAAACTTTGCACACACCACTAACTAAATTGTCGTGCGACAACATATACCCACATTGTGCGCAAACCAACAAAAATCCTCTGTGCTCTGCCAACATTGCACACACCACGCATGTCATTATTATGTGTGTGCACACCGTACAATACTAAATTTATTGCACAGTCCTGTACACCAACATTTTTTCGTGTGGTGCCTAAGTTTAGCGTGCACACCCGCACACTACCATTTTTCCGTGCAGCATCGAAATTTAGCGCGCACACCTGTACACTAACATTTTTTTGCACGACACCAAAATTTAGTGCATGCACCAGCATGCCAATACCTTTCCAAATAGTGCCGAATTTTACCTATCACAAGATTTTCACTGCACATCATGCAATTTTAGTGCACCGACCTATCCACATTCATTTTTATGCGCATCAATTCCTTGTGAATTCCACTGCAGAAATTAGGGATTTTGCTTAACGTTTTCCCTAATTTACCATAGACATTCTGCAACTATGAAATTTGTTCAATTTAAACCTGATAACACCAGTTCAACCTATGCAACAACAAATCATTGCAAGTTGACATTTCTGGAATGAATTTACCCAAAATCAATTCACGAATTGAGAATTTTATTTACTAATTTCGCTCCATCTGACATGGCTTCACTGTAACTTCAAATTCAACCCATTCAAGATCCAAATTTGCTGGAACAAATATTAAATCAGGAATATCTCATCACTTGGCCGGATTTCTCCATTTTCTCATGAACTTAACAACAGAAATTGGGGTTTTCCCAATCCCGCGTCATTGTTTCTAAAATTTATCATGGACGCTCTACAACTCGAAATTTGGCCACTTTGAAATAAATCCTCTTTGAAATTTCACTTCAACTCAAGTTTCTCGGCCCATCTAGGCTTAGTGTTGAAAATTGAAGCTTTGATACCAATTTGTAACGTCCCCGACCATTCATGCCAGGCCACGCTACACCAGAGAACTCTTATTATTCTCTATACGAAACATACAGTAACATACCCAGTATCCAACTGAGTTATGCTACATAATTTTTTCAAACCGCATGCAATTAAAATATATACACACAAAACTCTTGCAGAAGCATTCTATATAAAACATAAACATACAAATACATCTAAAAATACACAGATTCACACTGAAATAACCGTAAGCATATACAGGAAACACCCATAAAAATAAACACAATTATAACCACACATATGATAACCCATAAGAATAAGCACGTAAATAACAATGCAACATGTAAATTCATCACACAATTGGCACTTATCTTGGTAAGAATTTCACCAACTACATGAAGACCTTCCACGAACCTCCCAGCCTTAGACCACACTGTTCATCACTCTCAACAGTGAGTCACCCCCGAGCTGGGACTAAACTCCACCCAGGTAAAAGGATTCCTAACCAGGCTAAAGGCTCATAGACAACAGGAAAGACTCTGTCTTAGGTGACAACTCAAACTAACATCCTACAGTCCCTCATTCCCCACATGCCTGTCCCACCCTAGGAAGTGTGCCTCTTCTCTACTCAACATTCCTTCGGCTGCCCCACTTCCTTTCCAGGCTTCAACAACAAGCCGAAAAGGAAGTCTCAAAGCACTGTAGCTGCAGTTCAACACCTTCAGGAAATAAATCCCCAGCAATTCTCTCACCCAGATGTTGGCAGCCAATTCAATTTTTTCCATTGTCCTATAAGCTGCCTACACCTATGTCTCTCGAACTTCAAATTTCTATCGCTTTTTGCAAATAGACGATATTTTCATTTCATGCGACATTTGCAAATTGGTTTCAATTTAGTTTTCACGACTGTAAGCGTGAAAACTCCTCCATTGTTATTTGAACTGTCATGATCTTCCCATTGATATTTTGAGTGTCACTTTACCTTTGGTTTATCACGTGGTTGAAAAGATTTTTCAAACTATGTCTATTCGGACGTTTTTACTTTGATTGCGCAATTTGATTTTATTGTACTGGTAAGGCGTTGAGCATATAGATTTATATTGTTTTGGACTTGCCTAGTCATTTGATTTACATATGGGTCGTGGTTTATTTTTGTTTTTATGTGTATAATGAGATCCTTATGATAAAATTTATAAGCTCTTGGCTTATCGATTTCATGAAATCGATTGTCACCATGTTTTAAAACCTTTGATCAGAATGTTTGATTATGCAATGGCACGTTGGTTAAACATTTGGGTTTTGATTTAACATTGAATGACAATGGTTTGAATTATTACAATGGCACATATTTAACTTTGGGTTTGATTTCATATTGGACATTCATGGTTTGAAATAATACAATGGCGCATTGGTATATCATCTGCCGTTTGATTCTTGGGTTGGCCGATTAATATGGTTTGAACGATGTCATGATTGATTGAACAGCGTTGTACTTTTTCATTACTTCTATGCATGACGGTGGATAATCCCACCACCCTCACACACGTACATTAATTTGCTTCCCCTTTCATCGTTTGTAGCTGTTAGCCCAAATGACTTTGCTCCTGTGTATTGTTGTTTTCAATCCAAACCATGACCATGCACCCGCACCATGACTCGAGTCATAAGGACTGAACCCAATGGTAGCTAGGCTTTGTTGATGTTCAACAGTGCTTACAGTGACCTTGAGGAATTTGTATGGCTCCCGTTCATACAAAAGTTTGATGGTTTTAACCCTTGCGTGGCTCGGCAATTCGCATTAACCTTTGATGGATGTCGAGCCAAGGTTGGGGATGTCCAATTGGAAATTGACGAGCAATTTCTCAGTTTAGCCACCAGTCTGCCTGCCACTGGATAGAGATGGTCAAAAAATTGCAAAGTGGAAGATGTCCCATGGACACTGCTCTTCCAGTCGTGAAGGGTGAACTCCTGTGACAAAGGTTTGCCCGCGAATATGCTCAAGCAACGTTGGCACAATTTGCTGATGATAACCAAGCAGTTTATCACCTGCGAGGGTCGGTATGGTTTTGTTTTCTTGTACCACCTTCGTTTACTTATGGTTTTCATGGGCTATGAGCTTAATATGCCTTATTACTTGCATAGGAGCCTGTTTAAAATTTCTAAAAGATACAAATGGAATCAGGCCGATAGCATCCTTTTTCACTTTGGGTTGATTAAAATGATTGTTGTTTATCATTTGGGGTTACACCGAGACTTTTGGAATGATTTTCTTACTCGCAATAATTTTGAAGATTCAAACCCACCACAGGTTGACAAACCTGTGGTGAGAGAGGGAAATTTTGTACCCCCGGTACCCTACAGTATTTTGTTGCCTAAACCCTTATCCAACTCACCTATCAACCTACCCCACTCTGTGACCGAGGATGTTGAAACTGTTAAACCCATAGCTAAAAGTCCCAAGGCCAAACCTACTGCGAATTTCCAAAGGCAAAAAGAATGCTCGATTAATCTCTCGCATGGCAAGAAATAAACTGAAACATCCTATAAACCCTGACCCTATCATGGTGAGTGAATATTCCGACTCGGAGGTGGAACGTTACCTGGCAAGTGAGTATCCCTATTTGGAAGGTATTTTTGCCAAACCCGCATAACATTTTGTGAAAAACCTACCACCTTGCTTGCAAAATGACCCTAATTATCCAGGCATTAAACTGCCTTGTGAAACCCTCGGTGATTCGTCAAAACCCCCTCCTTCTCTATCTCGACCAGCTGCTCCACCATGTGATCAGTGCGGCTCGTGGCTAGAAAGGTATTATCTCAATGTTTCAATGCTACAATCTAGAATTCATTCTCTGGAGGATCAAGTTGCAAGGCTTACCAGTCAAAAGGCTAAATTACAATCCACTGATAAGAAACAGAGAACAACGGGTTCTATTTTGTTTAAGAATGTGGAGTCGGCTACAACGGTCGTGAATTCAAAATTGGCATAGCTCGAGCAGCCTCACTGGTATGACTATCACATGTTTATATGACAAACTCATAGCTCTGTTTACAACGTGGATTTGCTTTGTCACATAAGCATGCATTATAGTACATAATTTTGTTTTGATAAATCGAATGTCATTTTCCCAGTTTAGCTTTGATTGGATTTAGCTTTGATTCGATTGATCGTGGTATGGATTTGATTGTTTTAATTTGGCTTGAATTGAATACTCTGTTGCTTATTGAAGTTGTTAATATCTTTTCTAAACATAAGCTGTTTCTGGTATTTCAATTTTGAACACAGTCAATGTTTCGATTCAAATTGGTTATATTCTATGCAATATGGTTGGCAATAATGGTTAACTGTTATGATTTTATGTTCCATGTCATTTTCAACCGATTCGAATACCATTCAATATGTTTCTGTTAATATGTAGCCAAAATTGTGAATAGATATGAATCATAACTATTATACCCAACCAATCGATTCGCATTGTTTTGTTTGATTGTGTTATCAGTTCGATTCATATTGCAACAAATATATTGTTTAAATTTGATTCATTTCTATATTTGATTATGATTCGTTTCTATATTTGACTCAGTCATGATTTGTTTCGATTGTTGCCCAGTTTATGATTATCACTGCTGTTGATGGTTGTGATCACTATTTGATCCTGTCTGTTGACTGTGTAACGCTCAATGATCGAAGTCTGTGGCAAAGTTTGGTTGATTCTGTTATGAATGTTTTATTTGACTATAATCGTAATAGTCTTTCCATATTGGTATTTCATTAAAACAACATGAATCTTATGCACATTGTTATAGCCGTAACAAGTCGATCATGATTGTGTTGGATTATGATTTTGTTGGATTATGATTGTGTTGGATTACATCGTATCTTATACGA
>JASDQU010948307.1:22013-43266 GCA_032191745.1 Picea mariana
AAGGTGTTGGAGATGTGATCAAATAGGACATATTTCTGTTCACTGTAACTCTATGAGATGCTACAGCTGTAGTGGATTTGGCCACAAATCCCAGGAGTGTTGGAACACAAGAAGAAATTCCATGATGAGGACTTCACATAGCATGGCTAGAAGAAGGAATGAAGTAAGAAAGGGATACATCTTGAAAATATGGATACTCATAGCTCGGGTTCTGAAGAGAAGGGTCATCTACAGAAGTGGGTGAAGAAGACAGAGTAGCCAGATCAGAATGAAAGATTGAAGGGAAGTTCAAATGTGCCATTTACTAAGGCACACACAGGTAATAGTGGTGACAGTCACGTGTCCATGTGTTCTGACCTTGAATAGGTCGCGTACACACGCGCTCAATTGTGCAGCAGGCCACGTGTCTATTGTAAAGCCTTGGGAAAAAGGAAATGCACATGGCTTGGAGTTTGATGTGATAGTACAACTCTGTACTACAGAGTCTCACATTATTTATTGCAGGTTCTAACACTGTTTGCTACAGGTTTTCATGGTTCTAAGTTAGACCACACAAGTTTATGATATAAAATAAATCTTGGGTGCATGGCACTAACCCATGAGTATTGTTTGATGCTGATCTGTTGGAGTACATGGCTGGTACTTTTTTAAGTTTCATTGATATATCTTATGATGTATCATTGAAAGCATATGGTATTGTTGGATATCATGGTGCATGCATTTTTCATGTGGATGGGCTACACATTGAGACATGTAGATTGATAGTCATGTTGTACATCATTGGGGAATCTTAGCTTATTGACGCATGGTTGATATACTTGCTTGGTGCAAGTAATGATGTATGATGGTACACTCATGGATGGTATTTGTTTAGCATAATGATAGATGCACATTTTTTGGCATGTTGGTAGATGCACATGTTGGCATATTGTTAGATGTACATGTTGGCATATGGTGGATACATTTCATGGATGATATCTTTTGGCACATTGTTGATGTGCATGGTTGATGTACATGGGTGTTGTGCATGGTGGGCACATTTTGGTACATGATGTACTTGGTGGATATATTGTTCATGATTTTCTATTTCATTGATGACATATCTTTTGTTTCATGATGTATGGTATGTCACAAGTTTGATGCATGAACAAGTCCAAGGATCGTCATATGGTAGCATATTTTTCATCTTACAGAGAATATGGGGGGAGACATACCCTTAGGGGTATTCATTCTTCTTCCCATGATTCTAGGAGGAGATATTTATCAAATACATACCTAGAAAAGAGACCTATATTTGAAGAAAGAGCACAAAAGCATAATTCCAGGGGGAGAAATGGTCATAGGGGGAGTATGTTCGATGTATCTTCAACATTACATTACAGTGATATCCCTTGTTCAAAAGGGGAGAGATTATTCATAGGAAGTTCAAAGGCATTCAGAAAGGGGGAGCAACCCCAAGGAGAGTTCAAGCAAGGGGAGCAGCCCCAAGATGAGAATGGCCCTTTGCCATTGATGTCAAAGGGGGAGAGTTAATCACATTGATGTGATTGATGTTAATTGATGGGGAGAGATAGTCACATTGACTATTGATGTAGAGCATGCCATATCTACATGTTGACATCAATAATTGGTAATTGGTGTTGACATCAATGTTGGTAATGCCATCAATGACAAAGGGGGAGATTGTTGGATCATGTTGTCATTGATGCCAATGGTTTGATTGATTAATGTCAAAGGATTGATTAATTGATGATTGATGTCATATAATATGTATTGTCCTTGATGAGAATGCATAGATGAAGATGGATCAATTAATTGTCATTGATACATGATGAAGATGGATCGATGTGGTTTCATTGGTATATGATGCATTGTTGGAAAAATGTATAGATGACTCATTATTGTCTTATCATGATCGATAAGGTGCACAAATGAATGAACTCCAAAGTGGTCCTCTTATGGTGAAAGCCCTCATGGGAAGACGCTTTACGCATTGAGTTATCCTAGAAGAATGGTTGGAGGACCCATGCTCTCATTATTGTATTATCATGATTGATAAGGTGCACAAATGGATGAACTCCAAAGTGGTCCCCTTATGGTGAAATCCCTCATGGGAAGACTCTTTGAGGATTGAGTTATCCTAGAAGAATGGTTGGAGGACCCATGCTTGTATATGGAATAATGAGATGAAGATCAAGGAAATTGTTGGTGAAACTATCCTAGATGGATAGTGCTTGTCATGCCATTTCTGGTGGTATGTGGAATTTCACATAACTCCTCATGGTTTGAGAGTTATGGCCTTATGAAGATGAAGGACCCCCACATGAAGGCTTGAAGCCCCCAAGGTCAAAGTGGCCTAAAAGAAGAAATCATTATTTAAATGATAAAGTAAAGTGACAAAGTCAAGGTGGATTATTTAAATCATAAAGGGAAGTGACAAAACCAAGAAATGATAAAGTAAGGTGACAAAATCAAGAAGGAATATTTATGGAAAGTGGTTAACCATAAAAATAAGGAAAATAGGTTAAGTGAGCTAGAAATGGGTTAATATTATTTAAATAATAAACTAAAGTGGCAAATTCAAGGTGGATTATTTAAATAATCAAGAGAAGTGACAAAATCAAGAAATGATAAAGTAAGGTGACAAAATCAAGAAGGAATATTTAAATGATAAAGTATTGGAGAACTTTCTATTATGGAAAGTGGCTAACCTTAAAATAAGGAAAATAGGTTAAGTGACCTTGAAATGGGTTAAGTGACCTAAAAATGGGTTAAGTGAACTAGAGGATGAAATTATAAATAAGATAGCAATGGTCTCTTGTAGATCATCCTTTTTGTGGATCAATGGAGAGCTTCTTGTGAGAATATCTTTTGGAGTATTGATGGAGAGCTTCTTGTGAGAGTTTCTTAAGCATTTTTGGCATGGAACACTTGCGCATATTGAATATATATAGGTGAATAAGGTAACCAAGGATATATAAGCCAAAATTATGAGGAAAGTGAAGAAAATAAGGCTGAAATGCAAGGAAGGATAAATTCTTTTGATGGTGCTTTGTAAAGTATGTTATTTACAAGTCATCTCACCATTTTTTCTATAACTTTTTTTTCTATAATGATTCAGATCCTGAAATTGCTATTCAAGTGAGAAAACATATCCAAGTATCTATGGTTAAAAATTCAAGTTGTGGGTCATTGTATTTTTGGAGTTACACTCCGTGGAAAATAGGATTTGTGACCAGTCCTGAAACTAGTCAAAAATAGGTGTTTTGGGTAAAAATGTCATAAATTCTTCATAAAAGATCCAAATTCAGTGAGATTGTGTTGGTTAGATTACAGTCTGTAGTATGCTTGGGAATATTTTCATATCAATTCAACAAATATTCTATGCGGGGCACACTCTACAAGGTCGCTCTCTAGAATAATCCAGAATTCAACAAGGTATGCCATTTCTTCTATAACTCCTTTTTTGAGAGGTTAGAAGTAGTGCCACTTGGAAGAATTGCATAAAACAAATTAAATAAAATTGTTTATAGGTTTCATATATTTATTCATTATAGGTACAAATGTATGATTATTTCAAGTTAGGGTTGTTGACTAATCCAAAACTAGTCATGGTTGAGACAAGCAGTTGATGAGTTCGCACATACATGAGGTGTATAGTTGATGATGTTGGTACATATTGATGAGTCATTGTTGATGAGTAGTTGACAAATGATTGGTATATACTTGGTACATGATTGTATGCACTTGTTTATGGTACAGGTGGATTACAGGTTGTTTGGCACAGGTTGGTGCATGGTTGATGCTCTTGTTTATGGTACAGATTGATATCTGTTGAGGATTGTTGCCTCATCTCAGTTGGTGCTGAGAATGTAAGATGAGTATTGCATATAGATTTGGTGCTCTTGTAGAGTTGTACTCTATTCATTTGTTGCTTAAAAACCCCCAGATTGAAGTCCATAATAAAAAGAAAAATTGTACATACATCTTGTGTTTCTTGTGTTCCTTATGGAGATGATTTGTTGATGATATATTGCTGATATATGTTGCTGATATGTATTCACATATAACTAATTATTAATGAAAGAAATGAGTAATGAGTAAATGTCAAATGCTAACTAATGAGTTTTTTTTAAGGGGGGAGTTTTGGGAAAAAGTTCCCCACACTCATTCACCCCCCCCTCTAAGTGTGGTAGGTGTGTCCAACAGGATATTCCAAACCCTTCAACAATTCTTCAGGTTCCAAAGACTCTTCAGATTCAAAGAAGAAGAAGAATGGAAAGTAGTGCACTTACTGCAATAAACCGAATCATGAAGAATCCACATGCATGAGGAAACAAATTGATCTTATGGCACAAACACTTCAACAGAACAACCTTGGAAACTTCATTCCAGAGGGAGTCAAGAAAAGAAGGAAGAAGATTGTGCTCCTAAGAAAGATAATCATCATGCTCTGGTTGTAATTAATTCCTCATATGATCCAAGGATTATAGATTCTGGTGCATCCCATCATATGGAAGAAAAAGATGAAGTTTTCTCTTCTTTGAGTCCATGCTCAAGACCCCCTATTCTCATGGGGGATGATACTCCAGTAGTAGTAGCAGGAGATAAGAGAGTGGAACTCCACAATGAAAGTTTTGAGAATGTTTTACATGTTCCAAAGCTTTCTATGAATCTGTTCTTAGTTTATCAGATCACTCAAATAGACAAAAAGGTTGAATTTACATCAAATTCAGTTTCAGTAATTGACATGGATGACAATTCCATTATTGCAATTGGTGAGGTGGATCACAAGTCAAGGTTGTATAAATTCACTAAGTTTTCTGACAATGTCTCCTATATTCTATTTACACATAAGGTGATTAGTTTGCATGCACCTCCACTAAAACATGCATATGCTCTTGTTCTTACATCAGTTTCAGACATCAGAGATGATTCCATGCACTCAGATTCTATACATGGAAATAAGAAGGTAGTACAGCCAGATAAGAAGCCAACATTGAAGCTTCAGTAGATGCCCAAGAAGGAACAGACCACACTTCAGGCAACAGACAACCTTGCAGGGAATCCATTGGATTTGAGGATGACTCGATCTCAGCATGAGGAGCCTTCTCATGCACTTTTAGCATCAGAACCTACGATGCCCATGCATTTCTATATGGTTCAATATACTAATCCACAGAACTACAACAGGGTTGTGGGAAATCCATTATGGCAAGAAGCCATGCAAAAAGAGTATGCCTCACTCCTATAGAAACAGACTTGGAATCCGGTTCCACGTCCACCAGAAAGGAATATTTTCAAGTGCAGATGGGTCCATAGGATCAAGAAGTACAAGGCCCGACAGGTTTCCAAAGGACTTCATTAGATCCATAAATATTTCTACATCTTCATGAAGACTTTCAATGAGCAGAAGTTTCAGACTTTGTAGGATCGTCTTGCAGTGAAGAACGCAGTTGCCTAGCAGCTGTCATTTTCTTCTTTTGATACATTATCTTTTGAGGGGGGGTTTTGTTCCTACATGGTTTTACCTCTTTCCTCACTTTTATTTAGTGTTCATTATTTTCATTATACATGAGTACCTAAAATGCTCTAGTAGCCGGGACTCATTTTTTACTCCATAGTGATGTTTAGGGGGGGTTTTGGAGAAATTTCTATTTTCGACACACTAGTTCAGTGGGAGTTAACTAACTAGTTCTAGTTTATACTTTTTGTTTTTACCATCACTATTATGCATGCATGCATTCCTAAGGAAAGCTAACTGCTTGATTGCTTTTCTTAATTATGGAATTATTTTCCCTATATATGAGTGTATTCCACTCATTCATTATATCATATTGATCATGATCTATGTATCAATCATCAGCTCATTGGAGTAGTGTGAATATATTTTCTCATTCCTCCATATTGAATCTCTCTTCCTTTCTTGATAATATTTGTTTGTACTTGCTTTAGCTAGATCTCCTTTGCATGTTTCCATGAAACACTGACATATTTTACAAAAAAGAATATCAATGGTGTTTACTATTTGCAATCTTGACATGTTTTAAAAGTATTTTTTGGTTTTTACTAAAAAATAAATATAATTCTTTTTTTATTTACTAAAGTATGCAGTTTGTGTATTTGCAGATGCTCTAGGTGTTGTATCAATGCAATGTTACGAATTAGAATATCAAATATCGGGTATGTCTTGTATTTTTTCTTCTTTTTGTGACTTCTTAAGGTTCCTTTTATTTATTTATTTTTACATTAACATCATTTGTGGGCCACTATGGGGCAAATCATTCTATCTAATGAATCATACCCAAGTATATTGTATCATATATGATTCCCTTTAGTTATGTTGTGTATGCGTTATATTCTTTACAGGAGTAGTAGTGTCTGAAAAAGAATTCTGCCTTAGGAAACACATCACATATTTAGGTGGTTTTTTGGCACATGGTTTTTGCTGATGGTTTTCTATTTTCGGTTAAGGAATGAGGGTTGTTGACTAATCTAGGTTATTGGGTTAGGTTTTTGGATGTCGTTGGATCCTATATGTATATTTTATTGTAAACAATGTAACACAATGAATGAATATAGAATATGTTGGTTTTCCCGGTTTGGGTTTCCAGGGGAAAAATCTCTGTGTAATGTTTGTATTTTCCATTGTATCTTTTCTATTCTTTTATTGAAAATATGTTTGCAGTAAATATTCTACAAGGTTAAAATTTACCTTTGGTATTAAATCTTGTTTTTCTTCAGGGGGATGCCTTTGTGGTCAAGGGTTTGGCTCGAGACTATGATAAGCCTTGTTACAATGGGAGATATGTTGTATTGATTTTTCAGGTGAAAAGAAGTGGCAATAAATTCGAAGATGGAGATCGAGAAGTTTAATGGGAAACGTTTTGAGTTGTGGAAGCTCAATATGGAAGATATGTTGGTCGACAAAGATCATTGGATTATCATAGATCTAGGTATTGCACCTATAGGAACTTCATCATATGACTGGAAAAAGTTGGATCAGAAGGAAAAGAGCACAATCCGACTGTCTCTCAAATTCAGTATTACTGAATGTGTCAGAGGAAACTACAACCAAGGATTTATGGGATAAGTTGGGGAACCTGTATCAGTCTAAGTCCCTAGTAAATAAAAGATTCCTCAGAAATGAGTTATTTAACCTACGGATGAGATATGGAGACTTGGTGGTAGAGCATTTGAACGCCTTCAATACTGTGGTAAGTCGGTTAGTATCTATTGAGATTAAAATTTCAGATGAAGATAAATGTATCAATTTACTATGTTCTTTACCAGACTCATGGGATAGTTTGGTTGTGGCCATAGGTAGTAATACAACTTTCTTGAAGTTTGATGAAGTGGTCTCATCCTTATTGTTGGAGGAGATGAGATAGAAGAATATGGAAGGACAGGGCACAAACGCATTATGTTCAAGACAACGTTCCCAGGAAAGAAATAGATCTAATTTCTCAAGTAGGCGATCTAAGTCTAAGGTTATATCTAAATATCCCATAAAGTTTGTAAAGGTATGTTGGAGATGTGGAAAATAAGGGCACTATAAGAGACAGTGTAGATAGAAACTTGAGAAAAAGAAGGGATCTGAAGAATCTCCTTCTAGAGAAGAAAAGACCTCCACGGAAGAAGGAGGGGATGTGTACTTGGCTTCTTCAAGCACACATGCAGATAATGAGGCATGGTTGGTTGAATCTAGTGCATCCTTTCATATGAATCCCCATAGGGAGTGGTTCTGCGAATATGAAAGATATGATGGAGGTAATGTTTTCTTAGGTGATGATTCGATGACTAGAATCATAGGAGGAGAAAACATCAAGTTGAGGCTCATATATTGAAGGATTAGAACATTGGCTGGTGTTCTGCACATCCCAGGTTTGGCCAAAAATTTGATTTTTGTAAGAAAAATGGATGATGCAGGGGTAAAAACAATATTTGAAAAGGAAACCTGCAGGATGGTTCGAGAAGCAAAGGTGTTGCTGAAGGGAGTTCGGTTTGGAACTCTGTATAAGCTTCAAGGAAGCACTATTAGTGATGGGTTATATTTCCATTGTTTTTTATATTAGAGTTGAAGAAGAAATAACTCTTACAGTCTCTAGAGAAAAGGTTATGTTATGGCATCAAAGACTGGGTGTAACACTATGTTTCTCGCAGTTTGTAAATATAACTATATAGACCAAGGGACTATGACAAACTTAAAAGTGTGAATTTTTTATTTGATGGACCTTGTGTAGAAGGTCGATGAATGTAAATTTTGATTATTGTAATAGAAAATTTTACGTGTTGCATGAATGCTGAGAGAGGGGATGTGCTAACAGAAAGAGAGACCATGATTGCTAATGAAAAAGGCGGTGAAGGGGACCCAGAATGGTTGTGCTAACCTCCACTGAACCAGTACCATGTCAGAGTTAATTTTGCTTAGATCAGAACAACCCTCTGACCATGAATGAATTCCCATCAATATGGTCAGTGGGAAGGGTCTCCTCAAGAGTTAATGAGGGATGGGGTAGAATGCCCATTGATATGGATTCCAGACCTGACCACAGATGGGGGGATTTGAGACACACACAAACTTACCGAGGGAGGCAAGAAGGGAAGAGTGGTGTACAGAGGGAGCAACCTACGAAGAAGTACAGAGACGGGAGCAGAGCTCTCGAGCCTAAGGAAGGATCAAAAGTGAACAAGAAAGTTATGATCATAGGGAATAGGGAGACAGAGAGAGGCGAAGGAGAGTAACCTTCATCCTTACCTATTCCTGTATGGGGAAAAGGATATTAGCCTTCGTCGCTAACTTCCGCTGAGCTAGAAGTAAGAGATTGAATCTCAGAGCATCGTGTCCTAAGCTTGGGGGTGGCCAATGATAAATCCATTGGGAGTGACTCAGCCTATGGTTGGGTGGAAACGAGCACCCCTCTTAGCAGTCACTTCACGCTTTATGGTTATGATAAGTGTTTTTATTCCTTGAACTCTGAATTAGAAATAATGGATTGCATGCTTGTTTTTGTATGCATGTAAATGGTTTTTGCATTGAATGATTGAATTAAGAGTATGCTTTCATCCTTGAGAACTTCTACATCTGCTTTATTTCCCTTATGTCCTAGTTAAATCCCTCAAAAGCACCTTCCCTGGGAATTGCATCCCTGTTGTTGCGCCTCTTTCGTCACCTTAGTGAGCAAAATAGAGGTGCTTGCAAGCTCAGTTGGGTTCGCTGAGCAGGATAGCTTGAAGGAAAAGAGTTAGAACAAGAAATATAAAAAAACAACTAAGAATTGAACTAAGAAATGAAATAACAACTAAAGTTATAAGCATAGGGACATAGAGACAAAAAGAACAATGAGACCCATGTCACCAATGATAAGGCTGATATTAGTGAAAGAAAACACTGAGAAGAAAGGGGACTATGAGTCCCTTCTTCCTCCAAGGGAGGGCTCTTGGACCCCCACAAGTAAGCTCTTATTACAACAAATAAAAATGAAAATGGTGAAAAAACTCTTTGCTAATCCACTCAAGGGGTGAGATGGATTGCCCAATGCAATGATGCCAATATACTCTTGGAAAGGATAGAGTCCTCAAGAGAATAATGGCAGCATAAGGTTTCTTTGAATTCGTTGAAAAATGAAGTGTATCCATGGCCTTTTTATAGCATTCCTTTGAGCTATTGTTCAACTAGTTTGTAGTGTGAAAAGAGGCTAATTAGGGCATTTCTAGGTCTTTGACCAGCCATCCAGTCGAATCCAGTCCAAATTTGAGTGTCAAATTGGTTGGGGAGGTGAACCATAAGTGGGTGGGAGGCCGACCACTCTCATAAATGTGTTGTTTCTCAAGTGCGCGGATTTTTGCGATAACAGTCGCACATCGTGCACATGTGTGTGATTTTTGCATTCCTGTTCCACGCATGTGCACGCGTGCCCAGTGTGTTCATAGCGCCCTTCAATTTTTCACTACTTTGTATAGTTTTTTACCCTTTATGAATGCTTTGGTGTTAATTTAGATCCATGGATGACTTCATCACTCTTTGACGATGTTGAGTTCTTGTAACCATGTGCGGACGAAATTTCAGTGATAACAGATGCCCCCTGATGTATGAGATTAGGAGCATACGTATAGCCGAAATCCATCAATGTTTCTTCTTCTGAGAGTGTTTTTGTAAGAGAGAGAAATAGTCGGATCATCTAGAGAAATCTGTTGGAGGGAAAACGAAACCGGTAGAACCCAAACTTCCATGAAAAAGAAAATTGTGTACAAACGAGGCGGGCATGCCCCATGCTCGTGTCATGTAACTCAAAAAAGAGGAATGAAGTGTTGGTGTAGACAACTTCAGTGCCCTCGGGGGCAGTCGTGATAAAGGAAGAAGACAATTCTGTGGATGAATATACTCTGAATAGTAGGCAATGATCACGGTAATAAGTATCAACGATTATATGGGCATTGATAGCCCAGCCAAGTTCAGAGGTCTTCGGCAAGTGAAAGAACTAACTGCAATAGTCGCAAAGTAAGACCCACCGTAACATGAGAAAGTTATAACGTCGAACGTTATGGGGGTCAACGACAACAATGAGCAATTGTGTTTCACCCTATGTCGTCCAAGATCTCTCATTGTGTGGGTAATGAGAATCAAGATACTGTCACCCTTTTGGAAAACTGTGTTGATGTTGACAAAAAAAGGGGGACGCGAATCCCAGAAGCAAATGGCTTTGTGAAATCCACAAGGTGAGGTTAGGAAGTGGAGGAGGTACATGGACGAAGTCAATATGTAGGAAGACTCAAGACTTCCCTTGGTTGGAGTATATGTGAGATAAAAAATGGCCGCAACCGTTCAACAAGGTCAAGTGTCAGGGGGATGACAAGATCAGGGATAAGTTGTGCTAGAGGTAGGACAAGGTGAACAAATTCAAAGGGTAGAGGTAAGTGGCCTGTGGGGTATTCTGAAGATATGGATGATGCAGACAAGGGTGGATGATAAGTAGTGCTCCAATCAAAGGTGACATGGGTTGCAGTTGGCCAAAAAAGGGAAGCAGGTCGCCAAAGGTGACGACAAAAAGGTATTGTAACGACTGAAAATAAAGGCGTTTGTTCAATAAATAATGAATAATTGGGGAGAAGTGTACAAATACAGAAACAGGTGCCCTAGTGGCATATGGTTGGCTCGGGTAGGGTTTAATTTGCTCATAGAACTGATGGAGGGTGGGGTCCCCATGGGTGGGTTTCTATATGAGGTGGGTGAAATGAAGGGAGATTTGCAGATGGGTAAATGGATTGTGGATGAAATGGAGGGTTCATGCTACTGTGGAGGTGCAACCTGACCATAGAACCATGGAGAGATAATCTGGGAGTCCGTTGGGAAAGTTAGCAAAATGAGGAGAAGGGGTATGTGGTTGATTCACGACATGATGTAAGACTATCGATAATCCCATCCCTAAAGGGTTTGGAAAAAATAGCATGAGTGTCAGAAGTGAAAAAGGGTGCTATGAATGGGACAACTCATGTGGGTAAGAGTGCTACCAGGTGACAGTACCAAATATGTAAATGGAGGTGTGGGTATTGCAGAGCCGGAATTGGGGATACTAAAGGCAAATGTCAGAGGGTGTGACTGGAAATGTAAGTGAGATTCAGAGGGAATGACTACATGCCAATGCTGAGTATATACCTGAAGGAGTTGTGTCGATGTATGATGACCAAGTACTTTCACACATGAAAACCAAATGCCCTACGTGAACAATATCTGAAGATAATCGACTATATGAGCATGTATTTGATAAGTGTGAATATGCACATGCGTACCTGATCAAGGTATGAAAAATGATGTCCCAGGGGCTCAGGATGAAAAGAGGCCCAGGGACTGTCATGATGTAGATGACGGGATGTTGATCCCATGGATGAATATAGATCGAGAAATGGACGCCTGGAGCTCCCTGAATGGTGAGTGGAAGTTTGGAAAAAAGCCCTATATATAGTTGTAGGGCCCACATTGCCACCTCAATTGTACTTGTTGTTATAGTGATTGGACGAGAAGCATTTAGAGGAGATTGTGAGATTTTGGGAGGACGGGGCCGTCGATTGAGGACCTGCGAGCATCAGGTTAGTGGTCTGATCATCCTACATAGGATTAGGGTTTCATTTTTTGGGCAGGGGATGTATGGAGGGTTGTACAGGGGGTGTTTATGGGTGTGGGCCCCACATGCACGGGAGATTTGGTAATAGGCGTGCACATGTGTGTGCCTGTCCACTAGATAGACGCACATGGGAGCACTAGTAAGAGGGTAAAGGGCACACACTATGGGTGCGCCTGTTGGTTGAACATGCACGCACATGTGCGCGCCTGTCAGTTGAATAGGTGCGCACATGTGCGCACCTATAGAATGAACAGGTGCTCCTGAGAGCATGCCTTTTTAGTTAACAGGTGTGCACACGTGCACTCCTGTGTAGTGAACAGGCATGCACACATGCACACCTTTGGAGTGTATAGGCGCACATGTGTGCACGCCTGTGGGTTAAACAACCGCACCGTGGAGGCAAGGTTGACGGGTGGAAAATGTGTCTTTTTGATGTTGTTGATTGTCCATGTGGCTGACTTAGGATGGTTCTATGTTGTATAGGTGAGATTTGTGCACGATGCCTATTGGTTGGCGAGAGCGGGACTGGTCCCAGCTGCGAGACGCTGTGGCTATTGAGGGGCCAGGTGTACGTGCGACTTTGACAGCCTGTGGGATATTGAATTTCTTTGAGTGCCTCTTGATACGAGTGCAGGAGTATCTCTTGCAGTTTCTTATCCAGATGTGGAGTCCGGACCTACACGGCTTCATAGTGTAGGGAGAGAAGATTCCCTTCACTACGGTGGAGGATTTGTATTTTTTGACTGGGCTCCCATTTTGGGGAACACCCCTATCGATGGAGACGGTTCTACCGAGGGATATACCGCTAGCGATGGTGGGACAGAGATATTGTTTGGGGCCGAACTATATGTCTGACACAGTTGTGAGCATTGGGGTGATGGATTCCCTAGCACATCACTGTATAGCAGTGATGATCGTGAGAGTTTATGGTTCACTGGTGACGCAACGGATCAACGGTGGCCAGCTGATGGTGATGGAGAGAGTGTTGGTCATTGAGCACTTCGCCTGGGTGATTACGCTACATGCCAGGATGGTAGGGTAGCTGGACCACTATCATTCCATGGATACGGAAGAGTTTGCCTTCGGGTCCATCCTGATGGCCTGGTTTCTAGAGAGGATGCCAATGTTGCACCCTAGGATTCTATTGGGTGTGCCTGGGGCACGAGAGCCGCGACTGAGGTGGTGGTCGACTGTGTTGTGAGGTTGAGAAATTCTTTACTACAGAGGTGACACAGGTATGGTGGCAGATGTCGCAGGTGATATTGCGATACCCCTATGCTGGGGTTGACTTCCGAGAGGATTCGGACACGGTGCTACCACCAGGGGAGGTGTTTGATTGCCAAGGTATGTTGATGATGTTGATATATATGTTTTTGTGTTTTTGAGATAACATGACATATGTATATGATATAGATGTTGATACTATTTGTTGTTTGTTTGTATGTGAAGATGTGGCACCTCGCGGGCACGAGGTGGAGTTGCAGAGAGCATCGGCTCGTCAGGAGCCAAAGAGACTATCGCAGGGAGAGAGACGTCGGCATGAGGACACCACGGTGCAACCAACTGAGCCAGAGAGGGAAGTGAGGAGACGTCGTTTTGATGACCCTGGTGTTAGGCCATCACACGCTCCTCTGGCGGCTGCCGGAGTGGATTTTGAGGACATACACCGTCGCCTAGAGGCAGTGTTACAGGATGTGCCTGAGGGCATGTGGTCTCACATCCAGGATGAGGGTATCCTGGAGCAGTGTGTGGGGGTTCCGCCGCCATGGTGGGCCGTAGTATGACGAGCAACAGTGGCTAGTGCTGCAATGACCGGATGACTGTCGCCGAGGCAGGAGGGACCAGTAGGGGGTGGACCACCACCACCTGAGGGAGGGGCAGGTGGTGGTGGGCCGCCACCGCTTGAGGGAGGGGTAGGCGGTGGTGCTCTAGAGGCACCGTGAGTGGTGCTCTATGTATTGATTTATTTTTTTGTATATAGGATGGTGAGCCCATTTTGTACTGAGGTGCTTCATTGGCCTGCGGATAGCTATATTTTTGTATGTTAACATTTGTATGGCACCATGGACCTTTCGATATATACATAAGTATACATTTTTAAGATCTATGTGGTGTTTACATGTGTTTTGTTAATGTATTGATGATGTCTAATCTATATATGTGATGACAGGTTGTGTTATATGTTTATGTATGTGTAGAGGTAGCTTAATGTGATATATGCCAGTCTAACACAATATTAGCTAGGTTATCCGTAATTTGATTCAATTGTCTTGGAATATGTGTAAATATAATGGAATCAAAATGTCAAGATAAAAGTCTAACCTGCAGGTATTTGTGAAAGAGGCAAGGATCGCGGACGTGGTACACATTGTTGAGTTGGAGTACAACTAGTTGAGAGTTGAGAAAGACACTAAGGTGACGAATACAATGATGTTGGGCATTGGCCAGGAGGTCGATGACAACAGTGTATTCGGCTTGGTTGTTGGTCGTTGAACCTAGACATATTCCGCTCGAATGGAGCATTTCATGTGAGGGGGTGTAGAGAGCCCAAGCGGATGAAGTGAGATTTTGTGTCCAACGGCTAGCACCGTCGACGTAACCGATGTGGTAGGCTAGTGGAGGGAGCATCTGTCAATAGAAAAAATGATAGTTTAGATGTGAGGGATGAAAAAAAGATTAAAAACGCTATAAAATAAATAACCTAAAGTAGAATGACTACGGTTAAGCATAAAATTTCTTTAAATACAACCCGTTCACAGGTTCTTTGAGAGAGAGGCTTTTGAGGGAGGCCAGGATGTATGCACCTTTTGTGAGGCAATGTTGGATAATGTATGGGCCATGCCATAGTGACTCAAATTTACCATGGCCAAAGGTATCATGGGCGATATCATAAGCCAGGACGAGGTCCCCTTCGCGAAATGAGCGAAGGTTGACATGTCGATCAAAGGTATCCTTGGATCATTTTTTAGTTGCCTCGTTGTTCTATAATGAAGATCGACGATATTCATCTAGAGACTCTAAGTTCAGCAAGCACTACTCCATCAGAGCAGTGTCGGATAATAGCTCAATTGAGGTGTGTAAGGTGGGAATTTCGCACTCGATGGGAAGAGTGGCATCAACCCCATGGACTAGATGAAATGGTGTGAAACCAATAGATGTTTTTATAGCCGTACGGTAAGCTCATAGCGCAGAAAATAACATATGATGCCAATTGGTTTTATGTTTATTAACCGTGCGTTGTAACATGGTCTTGAGGACCTTGTTAACTACTTCGACTTGTGCGTTAGACTAAGGGTAATATGCTGAGGCAAACTCGTGAGAGAATCCTAACTGAGATGAGAGTTCAACGAAGATCTCATTCTCAAAGTGTTTCCTGTGATCGGAAATGAGTTGGAGTGGTACTCCAAAGCGAGATATGACATGGTTAAAGAAAAAATGTGTTGCGGTGTTAGCGGTGTTGTTGAAGGTGGGCATAGCTTCTTCCCATTTGGTGAAGTAATTGACGGCGACAACAATGTATTTTTGACCATTGATGGAGGGGGGATTACAAGTCATGAATTTGATGCCCCATTTACAAAAAGGGTCGGCAGTGATGATGGGATGAAGAAGAGCGGGGGGAGCTCGGGATTTATTGGCGTAAAGTTGACATTGCTCACATCGTTTCACGGCATGAATGCAATCATGAAATAAGGTAGGCCAAAAGTAACCAGCTCGGATACTTCTGAGCAGTGGATATGCTCGAAAGATGGCCCCCACATGCACCACTATTGCAGTTGTTTAAGACTCTATCGGACTCATCAATAGTGAGGCATCGACGAAGAATGGTGTCGACTCCCTGCCGGTATAGGATGTCTCCGATGAGGAGGTAGCGGGGGGCCTGATGGCGAATACGATGACGATCATCTCATGAAAAGTGGTTACCAAACTTTTGAGTTCGGAGGTACCAAAGGATCATCCGAAGTGATGTAAAAGAGGTGTTTGTCGAGAAATTCGATGTTGACAGAGGTACTAGTGGTGTCAGAGGGGAGGGTCGTAACAAGTTTGGCGAGAATGAGGGCCTTCTTACTCTTGGGTGTTGAAAACTCTAGGTCATACTCCTGAAGGATAACAATCCATCGAGAAAATTTACCATTAAATTTTCGACGACGGAGCAAGTACTGCATGGGGTTGGAATCTTCTACAACCTTGGTTGTGCGAAGAAAAATGTAGTGGCGCAGTTTCTAGACTGCGAGGATGACTGCAAGTGAAAGTTTCTCTTCATGTTTATACTTCAAGGGGGGGCCTGAGAGGTTTTTACTAATGTAATAACTGACATGCTCACGATTTTCGTCACCTAGATGGACGAGAACTCCTACTACTGACATAGTTGATGCTGATATGTAGAGGATGTAGTCGTGATTGTAGTCAGGTGCACTAATTAAAGGTGCATTGGAGAGCGCCATTTTAAGATCATCAAATGACTGTTGGGCATGGTCGTCCCAGGGAAATGGGATGTATTGATGTATTAAGTGAAGGAAACTGTGTGTGCGTATGGCGTAGTCTGGGACAAATCGTCATAGAAAGTTAGCTTTGCCTTGTAGGCTCTGAAGTTGACATAAATTTTGGGGAGGTGGAATTTCAGTGATAGCTTAGACTTTGAGGGGGTCCACTGTAATACCACTCTGGGAAACGATAAAGCCGAGGAGGTACCTTGTGGTGACATAGAACATGCACTTGAGAGGATTCAAGCAGATGTTGTACCGACGACACCGTTGAAAGATGATTCGTAAATCATCAAGATGTTGTGTGTGTTTCTTGGATCGAGCTGTGAGGTCATCTAAGTAGGGGAGGATGATATGAGCCAGATCATGAAAGATGTATGTCATAACCCATTGGAAAGTTGCACAGGCATTCTTTAAGCCAAAAGGAATGACACGATATGCAAAAGTACCCCAAGGGGTAGTGAATGCGGTTTTATACTAATCAGCGGGGTGAATTTGAATTTGATTATAACCAGAGAATCTGTCCATAAAGGATAGAGCCTCGTGGCTTGCGCAGTCATCGATAATTTGATCGATGAACAACATTGGAAAGTTGTCTTTGGGACATGCATGATTGAGATCGTGAAAGTCTATGCAAACGCAGATAGTGCTCTATTTTTTGTTAATGGGTATAGGGTTGGAAACCGATGAGGTATAGGTGATGGAGTAAATGAACCTGGTAGTGCGTAATTTGTCAATTTCGTCTTTGATGGCCACTGCTTTGGATGGGTGTAGAGGTCATTGTTTTTGACAAACTGGTGTAATGTCGGGTTAGGTTTCGATGCGATGTTTGATGATAGAGGGATCGAGGCCAGGCATTTTCGTGTATGACCAGGCAAAAATATCCCGATATTTCTGTAAGAGGGATGTATGGGCGGTGATTTCTTGAGGAGTGAAAGCAGCTCTAATGGTGATTTCTTCGACGATGCCATTTTTTATGGAAATGTCAATTTTAATGGTTGCGGAAATGTTGGCCATGTTGCCTTCTTCAAAAGCATCAGGGGCAGGAATGGGGTTTTTGAACCAGTCGATAGGCCCTGATGGGATAAAATCCTTGGTTTCGACCGCATAGATGGGGTGTTGGTTAGGAGGCATGGAGGCTTCCTGTGGAAAGAAGAGTGTGCGGTGGTGTAGCGCATCCTAGGGGTAGTCTAGTTGGTTTAACTCTTCGAGTATTTCTTTGTCGCAGTGGAAGTGATGGGAATATAAGGGGTCATGAGGAGTGATAGCGGTGACTGTTGTCATGTGGTTTCCCCCTGGTGAGGAAGAAGTAGGGGGAACAATGATAGGATATGGTGAGGGTTTGCTCGACATAAACCAGATATTGAAGTACTGAGGGGTACCCTTGGTAGTTGGGTGTAAAATGTCCGTAGGGGAATGAGTGGGTGAGTTGGGGGAATTGGGGGGTGAATCCTCAGATAAGTCATCTAAGAACCATGGAGGCATTGGAAGGGCCTCGGGTTTGGGAGAAATGACATGAAGAGCCTCTAGTGACGAGGTAATGTCAACTATCGATGTTGCAGGTCGTTGGAGCAGGGTCAATTGGCATTGCCTGTATTCATGGATCATAGGACACTGGTATGTAAAATGATCTAATGAGTCACATAGAGAGCAAGGGCATCTCATACGTTCGTTGACTCAAGTGGTGACATAATAGATATCAGTGATTGTTGTTGAGGAGGACGTAGTAGGACTGGGGTTGCTCTGGAAGCTCTGGCGTACTGTAGCTAATGTCTACTGAAAGCATGGCTGTGCTGGGAAATGGTGAGTATAATGGCCATATTCTGAACATATAGTGCAAGCAAATTTGGTCTGCAACCATTTACTACTGGAATGGGGGGTGGTAATGGTAGTATTGGTTGTAGTGGCGAGTGTTGGGGGAATTTGATTGAGTGGAATCAAATTTCGTAACTCTGGTAGAGATGGGCAGTTGTTGGTTTGGTGTCCCTCTTTCTCACATAGTGCATAAGGAGGTTGGATGTGGGGAGGAAGTGGAGTGGTGGGTTCCTTCTTCTTTCGCTTGCCCCCAGCTGTGGCAGGGAGGTTAGTGAGTGGGGGTGTAGGGGGTATGGTGGGAGTAAGTATGGGAATCATCATGGGGATTCCTTCATTTTGGGGGGGAAGGGATGTTCAAGGGACCATCTCTGGTGGGTGTAAATATGAAACTGGGATTGCTAACACCATATTAGGTAGGGTGAGCATTGCGGCTACCTGGAATGCTTCAATGCCTGGTGGAGGGTAAAAGAAGGGAATTTGGGTGATGGCTTGGAGAACTGTCTCCCAAATTGGGATATGTCCTTGGGGAGAGGTGGAATCGTGGACTGGTGGGGTCGACGAGTGTGTAGGAGGTGCTTGAGGGGGGAGTTCTACGACGAGTGGGACGTCAGATATGATAGAAGCCTTTGTAGGAGGAAGGGTATCCTCTATGTGAGTTCCATTAGATGATACGATGCATACTTGATTGGAAGGATGAAGGAGTGGTGGTGCTCCATGGTAAGTTCCTAACAATGATGGATCTTTGAAAATTCCAGGACCCATCTCAATGAGTGGGTATGCGTCGTGGCTCATGTGGATGAGAGGAAGAATGTTATCGATGTTGGCAAATGGATTAGGCTCGTAATGTGAGACTTGGTCAATAGTAACGATCTTCCCATTGTGAGCGAACATAATTGTCCAAAAGATGGAAGATGCCACTGCCTTCATAGCGTACATGTAGATACGACCGAACAGGATATTATAATCAAGTGGGGCGTCGATAACTTCGATGTTGATGAGAATAGTCTTGCCCCTGAGTTCGACGGGGACATTTTGGAAGATCCCTTCAAGAGACGATGGTCGCCTGTCATAAGATCGTAAGGTGATGGAAGAGGGTATGAGTTCAAGGGAACCAAGCTTCTTCCATACAGTTTTAGACATAATGCATGTAGATGCACCTTCATCGATGATACACTGATGAACTGTGATGTTCCGTATTTTTACTGGTATTTGAAAAGAGATCAAGGCAGCAAGGCCAGGTTCTCCACTGTCAAGATCAAAGGTAATGAGTCGGGTATCTACGGGGTCGACTGCCCCCAAGGCGGAAAGTAAAGATTTATGTTGAGTGGGACAAGTCTGGAGGACCTCCAAAAATGACATGGCAGTCGAGGATTGTGCCAAGTCATCTACCAAACTATAGTTATGAGTTGCCCGAGCCTGTGGGTTGTGGACATTCCTACGCAATGGGATGCAAGGGATGCAAAGAGGTGGCTCAGTGGTAGGGCGAGGAATCACCAACGGGGGTCTCGTCAGTGTAGGGTGTGTCTCTGGAGGGATGGGAGGAGACTCAGCGGGTGCATGATACTATCAATTACATGTTTGTAGAAGGATTTCTTCCTCACTAGGTAAGAGAATTGTGCGATTTGGTAGATTGTTTGGGTTGAGGTATTGTCCTATCTGAGGTGGGGGATGTTGTGTGTCCTGTTGGGTGTTTATCACACCTTTATGTGGAATAGGATTCTGTAGCATAGAAGGAGGGGGTTGTTGCACGTATTATTGTGGTGCCTGCTGAGGGATGTAATGCCCACACAATTCAACCACCGTCGGACTTCGGAACTTCATCCGTCCGGATTCGGGATTTCGCCGGTCGGGAGTTCGCGAGCCCTGTTGCACCATGCACAGGACCTTTCAAGTCCCGAACCCCGATGGTCAACGGGTCAACCTTTTATTGCGTTGGGGATTTCCCTATCGGGAAATCGGCGGTTGTAGTGCCGAGCGTTTCATGCAACACAAAACCCCGAAACACCGAACTCCGATATGCGGGATCTGATGCCGCGTGTCCCTCCGTAGATCGACGGCTCCTGTTACTTCAGGAAATCGCAACTCGGGATTTCAAATGGTAAGGAACGCTTACCTCCACAAACACCGAAGCCCGATTTCACGATGAGTCCTTGACTTGTTGGGGGTCAAAGGATTAACTCCCTCGCACCTTCCCAGGGATCGAACGGCTATCGGGTGGTCCACCCGAGATCTATGGTTAACGGGTATTCTCCCGAAATCGAATTACTCAGACCCCAGTTTTCTAAGTAAATTTGTTAACGGTTCATTACTTTCAACAGCCGCTATTTCATAAGCAATTTTTACAACATTTCGTTTAAGTAAACAGTAACACTACCTTCATGGAAAACAATGATTTGGGATAACGGATACCTTAACAAATTAGATTTGTCATCAAATACTGAATTCATGGCAGACAGAGATAATCCATAAGCATTGATTAAGTAAACTGAAAGAACAACTTCTTAACATGATATTGAGCTTTATAACAGCAACTACAGCAGTTTAAAATTTTCAATAAATACTGAGATGATAACAGAAAGAAATGAATTCAAACTTAACCAAGTACCTGGATCTGATGCTAATTTCAGTGGCTCCTTTGCTGCCCTACTGTCTTGTTGTCTTGCTACTCAGTCCAGACCTGCCATAAACACAAAATAACTGCCCAAGTCTATTGTCCACCCTGCCAACTAGGGAAAACATCCTAGCTCCAGGATATCAACGGATATCCTGGCCCCCGAGCCCAAAACCTCCAGCAACACGTGCCTCCCTGATCAATATGATACAACCAGTAAGTCC
>JASDQU010948307.1:43366-60824 GCA_032191745.1 Picea mariana
ACAAACGCCGAAGCCCGATTTCGCGATGAGTCCTTGACTTGCTAGGGGTCAAAGGATTAACTCCCTCGCACCTTCCCAGGGATCGAACGGCTATCGGGTGGTCCACCCGAGATCTATGGTTAACGGGTATTCTCCCGAAATCGAATTACTCAGACCCCAGTTTTCTAAGTAAATTTGGTAACGGTTCATTACTTTCAACAGCCGCTATTTCATAAGCAATTTTTACAACATTTCGTTTAAGTAAACAGTAACACTACCTTCATGGCAAACAATGATTTAGGATAACGGATACCTTAACAACTTAGATTTGTCATCAAATACTAAATTCATGGCAGACAGAGATAATCCATAAGCATTTATTAAGTAAACTGAAAGAACAACTTCTTAACATGATATTGAGCTTTATAACAGCAACTACAGCAGTTTAAAATTTTCAATAAATACTGAGATGATAACAGAAAGAAATGAATTCAAACTTAACCAAGTACCTGGATCTGATGCTAATTTCAGTGGCTCCTTTGCTGCCCTGCTATCTTGTTGTCTTGCTACTCAGTCCAGACCTGCCATAAACACAAAATAACTGCCCAAGTCTATTGTCCACCCTGCCAACTAGGGAAAACGTCCTAGCTCCAGGATATCAACGGATATCCTGGCCCCCGAGCCCAAAACCTTCAGCAACACGTGCCTCCCTGATCAATATGATACAACCAGTAAGTCCTGTGTCTCTATCTGAGCACACACACCCCCTAGTCCATCTCTCAGCTTCCTGGCAAAAGGGCAAAAATCGTTTTTCCTGCGCCCATCCACCTCCGAATGGCCCGCACATCCCCCTCATCCCCGCCTTATTCCTCCCAGCCAACTCGCAGTTACTCCTTACCAACCACCCTCGTCCCCCGTCCTACATTTCATTAAAATTTTAATCTCCTCGGGATTTTCTGGGCTATTCGCCCTGCGCACGCTTCCTGGTAGCGTACGCCTTCCTCCCGGGTTCAGTTTTTCTCTCATTTTTTTTTATCAAACGTATTTATTTCCCTTGTCCAATCTCTGTCATAATATTTAATGAATTTTCAGTTGAACAAAAAAAAAAAAAATCCTTTTACTTTCTTTCTAATTAATTAATAAAAATTTTTGAATCTTTAATTGTGTAATTTAAGTTTTGGGTCGTTACAGGGGTAGGCGGTGTTGGAGGAGGGGGAAGACTACCAGAGTCTTTCAACCATTTGAAATCAGTGATTTGGGGGAAATGATGAGTGTAATGGCCGAACTCACCACAAAGGGCATAAGGGAAGTTGGTTTTAACATTATTATTATTTCTCCCTTGGTGCATTAACGTTACAAATTCTAGGACACGAGAATTTTTTTTCTTTTGATTCCTCGTGTCCTAGAATTTGTAACGTCCTTCATCTCAAATAGCACTGGACCTTCCAATAGTACTCAAAAGTGGGGTCTGAAGTCACTGGAAGAGAAACTAGTGAAGGATGAAATAATTGGTTATAATGAGGGGTAAAGGGAGCATATCCCGAAAGAGATGGCGATATTTTCCAATAGCCACACAAAATCCAATCAAGGTGCAATTGTATCCCACAATTTCCACCTGGGTAGATGTCCTAAAATTTGGTCACTAGGTACCTCAGTCAAAGTGCGACATTTAGATTTTCAGCCTAAGAAATGGGTCACGGGATGGATCCCGTCCAAGAGCTGGGTGCCTCAAGGGGGGACGCACAGAACAACCAGACCTCATCCTTCAACCCTTCACAGGTATCTCCCTGCCTTATGGTGTTAGGAAAACTTGACTTGGAGGATTTTCAGTTCCCTATTTGACAACTTCTTTGGTTTTGACAATGTGAGAACCAGATAACGGGGAGTTATTTGGATGCCTATCCCCGAAATCCTACCTAGACTAAAAAAATTCTTTTGGCACCTCCTGTGGAGGAAAAATTAGTGAGTTTTTAGAAAGATTTTAGATGTAGTTGTTTTGGGAGGTTGGGGGTGCAAACCAACCTCGATGATTTAAAATGGGAGTGGATAGTTTCATCAAGAAAAGGGTGGGGTGTTTTCGGAATCCCTTTGGAAGAAACTTACTTTGACCTCCATGTTTCAAGAAGAAGCTATCTGAGTGATAAGTGAATTTTGTGTGTGAGTGAAAGTGTGCCAATTTTTAGTGAATTAGATGTCACCTTGCTACATGTGGACTTCGCTTGGTCCTTACAAGTGTTTGATTACCTAATTAACTAAGTGCCTTTGGTACAACCTTGCGTAATTCAAAAGTCTCTGGGAAGCCAGCATGTGGACATGTGGGTCCGTTACTATACCTTTAACTCCCTATTGTGATGTAATCTAAGAAAAGCTTTGAAACTATCCTAGATTGATCATGTGGGCATGTATGAGCCCATTAGAAAACCTTTAAACTTCCCTAGTGATTTGATCTAAGAAAGCAAATTTCAACACTATCCTATGTTTGCAGCATGTGGGCATGTATGGGCCCATTACAATATTAAGATGTGTTTGAAAAAAGTAAACTAAGAGGAGTCCCAAGAAGGGCTCTTGTCCTCTCCTAAAGTTTTTAATGTTCTTAAGGGAGATGAAATCATTTCACAATCTTTTTCCGATTCTCAAGATCGCTTGGAGGTGCGAGAGAAGTGCATACTAAGCGATTGTTATTCAACTTCTAGTCCCAATGCAAGTTAAATGTGATTAAAACTGATTTCCAACTTATCTTGTGAGTCAAAACAAGCCATCCATGTGGTGAAAAATGAAAGCAAAGAAGGGAAATTGATTTTAACCTCCTAAGTGCCTATGTGTTTTTGACTAACCCCTTTATATGATGAGGGGAGTAAGTGTGGTGCAGATTTAAAACATGCTTGAAATCATTTTTAAGAAGGCAAATGGTCTTCCCCACATCTCAACAACTTTACAACATGAATTTTTACATAGATGCGTGGGTCTCAATGGAGACAGAGGCGCATAGAGTGCATGTGCACGAACAAAGAAAAGTCAATAAGTGCACGTTCACAGAAGAGAGTTGTGACTTAAGTGCATGTGCGCATGATGCACGTCTATGGGCCTAAAAACCTACGCATATGTGACACATGGCCGAGAATGAAAAATCTGGATGGATTTCTCTCAATTCAACTTGGAATTGGTTGATTGGTAGGTCGGCCTAGGCCAGTTAGTGCACCTGCAAGTTAAACAAACTAAAAGAACAGAAAGAAAAACCCAAATGGGGTAGGAAATTGATACCTTTCCCCAATGGAGTCGCCAATCTGTTGCACCTCTTTCATCACCTTAGTGAGAAAAATAGAGGTGCTTGCAAGCTTAGTTGGGTTTCTTGAGTAGGACAGCTGCAAGGAAGAGAGTTAGAACAAGAAATATAAAACAACAACTAAGAATTAAACTAAGAAATGAAATAACAACTAAATTTATAAGCATAGGGACATAGAGACAAAAATAACAATGAGACCCATGTCACCAATGATAAGGTTGATATTAGTGAAAGAAAACACCGAGAAGTAAGGGGACTATGAATCCCTTCTTCCTCCAAGGGAGGGCTCTTGGACCCCCACAAGTAAGCTCTTCTTACAACAAATAAAAATGAAAATGGTGAAAGAACTCTTTGCTAATCCACTCAAGGGGTGAGATGGATTGACCAATGCAATGATGCCAATATACTCTTGGCAAGGATAGAGTCCTCAAGAGAATAATGGAAGCATAACTTTTCTTTGAATTCCTTGAAAAATGAAGTGTATCCATGGCCTTTTTATAGCATTCCTTTGAGCTATTTTTCAACTAGTTTGTAGTGTGAAAAGAGGCTAATTAGGGCATTTCTAGGTCTTTGACCATCCATCTAGTCGAATCCAGTCCAGATTTGAGTGTCAAATTGGCTTGGGAGGTGAACCATAAGTGGATGGGAGGACGACCACTCTCATAAATGAATTGTTTCTCAGGTGTGCGGCTTTTTGCGATAACAATCATGCATTGTGCACATGTGCATGATTTATGCGTTCTTGTTCCGTGCATGTGTACGCATGCCCAATGTCTTCATAGAGCCCTTCAATTTTTCACTACTTTGTATAGTTGTTGACCCTTTATGAATGCTTTGGTGTTAATTCAGGTCCATGGATGACTTCATCACTGTTTGATGATGTTGAGTTCTTGTAACCATGTGCGGATGAAATTTCACTGATAACACGTGTCCTAGAGTCGAGTGATTACTTCCTTGATTGCAGAGGTCAAATTCCTACAATCAATGCGAGGACGGAGTCTATTAAATTTAGGAGAGGTAGTAAAGATATGAACAGGCTCTCTATGAGGCCATCAGAGACTAAGAACCACCTAAATTCTATACTAAATGAAGGAGCGAAATGCTCTTAATCCTCCAAAACTAATAAATCTTAGGAAGGATAGCGAGATTTAGGTACCGAAAGGGAGTACCCTTTCATTTGGTAGGTGAGTGTATGATCCGGTTGGGAGGATTCAAGGTCTGTCACGACCGCCAGATTTGAAGAAGGAGAGAAGGCATATATGCCTTGTCTACTTCATTTTTCCCAAGTTTTCACAATGGAAGAGTCGTAGGTTAGTGCGACTAAACTTCTGAAACTAGATGTTGAGATGTGATCTGGAGCGTTAGATTGAGGAAGGTCGTGGACCATCGATCTGATGTAAATGGATTAACACAAGGGGTACGTGGGAATTCAAAATTCCCTAAGGACCCCATTGTGGTGGAAAACAGATCTGAGCCGTCAGATCTGAAGCACGTGAACCAATGGTCATTGGATCTAGGGAAAGGTGCATGAGACAAGTTCTGATTTGATTGTGGTCATCCATTAAGGAGGACACATGCCGAGATCTCAAAATTTTGCTGACTCACAAGGAAATAAGGTCAAAGAGAATAACTGTTCAAACTCGCAATATGTGAAATCGCGATTTGATCATGGTCATCCATTAAGGAGGACACGTGGTGAGATCTTAGCATTTCACTGACTCGCAAGGCAAGGAGTTCAAAGAGCATAACTGTTCGAACTCACGATATGCGAAATTGTGATTTGATTATGGTCGTCCATTAAGGAGTACACGTGGTGAGATCTTAGCATTTCGTTGACTCGCAAGGCAAGAAGGTCAAAGAGCATAACTGTTCGAACTCACAATATGCAAAATCATGATTTGATCATGGTCGTCCATTAAGGAGGACACATGGCAAGATCTCATCATTTCACTAACTCGTAGGGTAGAAAAGTCAAAGAGGGATGTCATGAGAAGTCGTGATATGCGAAGTTTCGACGCGCATCGGAGTTAGGATCTATGGCATAGTAAATGGTCACATGGACGAAGACCAAAGAAGGGAGCTAATGGTTTTTAATCCCCTTTTGGAACTCAGTAGTTGGAGGAGTTGGGGCACCTTACATCGAAATTTTGGAAGTTGCAAAACACAATGCATCGTTTAGGTTAACCCTATGGTCACAGGTAGTGTTCATGTGGAGGAGGATAAGGAAAGAGCTAGCATGCGCTAGGCCCCTGTCAGATTTCAGAGATTGGGAAAGTCAGGGTAAATCACATGTAGAATACCCGACATGCAAAGTCTCGAAATGCTTTTTGGGTAGGTGGGTGGTCACAACCCATGGCCGCGTGAGAGAAACTCACGCCTAGAGCTTAATCATATAGACCGAGTCACAAAAGGAGCTAATGCTCAACACATCGAGTTTTCATAGTAGGGCAGAGGGGAAGTTTGCATATGCCCTTAAACCTACACTAAGAAACTGAAAGGTTATGTGTTTAAATATAGAACGAGACCATCCAGTCTTTGAGAATTTTTTGGCTTCAGAATTTGAGATTTTGTCCCTTGAGAAAATAAAGAAACCTTATTCACCATCACGGGTGTGTTAAAAAATGGTATCAGAGAATGGTTACAATATTTGGCCTGCTTGGGCTCATGGACGAGTGGCTTAAATAACTCTATTTGGAGTACTTTCAAAAGAGTGACACCCTACCTTACCTCTTTCTTAAAAAAAAAAAAGGTCTGATTTAAAAATGCTATGAAAGAAAGGAATGAAACCTTCTACTGTGCATTTGCATTAAGAAATTAAAACCATGTTTCATTCCTTAGTGGGTTACCTCAGACCTACCGGGACAGGATTGAGTTCAACAAACCAAGGACCTTAGGAGAAGCTATCCGGAAGGCGATGTATTGTTATGAAAATTTTGGGAGCAAGACAGGACCCCACGAGGGCTGGAAAAAGAAGAGTAGTTCGGTATTCCAAAAGAAAAGGTTTAAATCCTCAATACTTAAGAACTATGGAAAACATTCTAGGGAGAGCCTTCTTTCTAGAAGTCTATATCAACAAAATTTGGCCTCTCAAAAACCTTTTCAGACAGCCCCCATAAAGACTGATAACCTAAAGAAGGAACCCTTAAAATGTTGGGGTTGTGGAGAAAATCATAGAAACAGGGACTACCCACACAGACAAAAAAATAGTAAGGGGGTCTACAATATCCAAGAAGCTACAATGCCAATGATGTGGCTAGGAGCATGCCACAAATCTATGCAGCCCTGGACAATAATCAAGCCAACCACCAAGCTTCAGTAGTGGAGCTGGAAGGTATGATTGCCAACCATCCAATTTCTATTTTAATTTACCCAGGTTCTAATTTGAGTTATGTAGCCCCTCAGACTGTTTATAAGTGTAATTTTCAACCAATTAGACATGTTAAACCATGGTTGGTACAACTAGCCACTGGGACCAAAAGAAAGGTGGCAGAGGCTATACCAGCCTGCCAGTTCATCATGGGTGGATTGGCCACCTGAGTGACCCTTAACCTACTTCCCTTCGGATATTATGACTTTTTTATTGGTATGGACTGGTTTTCTGCTCATAAAACTAAAATGGATTGTTATCATAAAACTTTAGAATGTGTAAACGAAGAAGGGAGAAAGATAACCCTCCAAGGGATTCAGAAGCCTGTCTCAGTGAGAAAAATATCGACGCTTCAAATGAAGAAGTATTGCAGAAAAGGGTGTTCCTTATATGAAATACAGGTGTTGGAATCCGTTGAAGATGACAAACCAAACCTAGAGGACCACCCCATATTAAGAGAATACAAGGACGTATTCCCAGAAGAAGTACCGGGTCTACCTCTGAGAAGGGATATTGACCTCTCAATATAGCTTACACTGGGATCGATATCAACATCTAGAATGACATACAGAATGAGTACACTAGAGCTTGTTGATCTCAATCTACAACTAAAGGAGATGATGGACAAAGGATGCATCCGACCCAGTGTATCTCCATGGGGAGCGCCCGTCCTATTTGTGAAAAAGAAAGATGGCACACTCCGACTGTGCATAGATTACAAACAACTCAATAAGAAAACCATAAAGAATAAGTACCCCTTACCAAGAACCGATGACCTGTTCAACCAATTGGGAGGTGCATCCATATTCTCAAAGATTGACCTAAGATCTGGATACCATCAAGTCCGGATTAAGGATGAATACATCCTCCAAATAGCGTTCAGGATGAGGTATGGTCAATATGAATTTGTGGTGGTGCCATTTGGGTTAACCAATTCCCCCACCACTTTTAGGTGCTTGATGAATAATGTACTCAACAAATTTATAGAAAAATTTGTATTGGTTTTCATTGATGATATCCTAATTGACTCCAAGAACAGGGAGGAGCACGAAGGTAATCTTAGATTCGTACTTCAAGTACTAAGGGAGCATCATCTCTACGCTAAGTTTAGAAAGTGAGAGTTCTTTCAAAAGCAAGTCCACTACTTAGCCCATGTTATATCTAAGGAAGGGGTGGCAGTAGACCTCGACAAAGTTAGATCCATTACAGAATCTCCTACCCCGAAAGATGTATCTGATATTAGGACCTTCATGGGCTTAGCAGGATACTATAGAAGGTTCATAAAAGGGTTTTCCAATATTGGTTGTCCAATAACCGCACTTCAGAAAAAGGGGACTAAATTCTTTTGGACGTCAAAATGTGAAGAAATATTTCAGGAACTGAAATACCTCCTGACCCATGCCCCCGTGCTAAATATTGCAGACCCAAATGATGATTTCCTTGTGTGTACATATGCTTGCAAGGAATGAATCAGAGGAGTCCTTATGCAAGAAGGATGTGTAATTTGATATACGTCTCAGAAATTAAATTAGCATGAGATCAACTATGTGACCCATGACCTATAGTTCGTGGCCATAGTACATGCTTTAAAAATGTGGAGACACTACCTCCTGGGTAGAATATTTGTGCTTATGATAGATCATTATGGATTGAGACACTTGTTTTATCAACCAAAAATCAATTCTAGGCAAGCGAGGTGGATGGCTCTTCTAAGTGAATTCAATTTCAAAATAAAACATATAAAAGGAAAGGAAAATAGGGTGGCCGATGCCCTTAGCAGAAGTATAAAAACAATTCATCTAGCAGTAGTAAGCACCTGCAAAACGAATGTCGGGGAGAGAATCAGAAATGCATAAGAGACAAATGCATTCTTTAAGACCATGAACTCATACCTAGGGCAATATCCTACAGGGATGAAGTATGAAGGCTACAAAATTCTCGAGGAAGGGTTGTTGACTTACAGAAACAGATTGTATATTCCAAACTATGACGACTTGAATAGGTTCATAATGGATGAAATGCATAATATGTCGTATACTGTTCACCCGGGATATCGAAATATGATCACGACCACTAGGAAACAATTCTATTGGCCTGGGTTAAAGGAATACATAGCTAACTATCTAGCTAAGTGCCTAGAATGCCAACAAGTTAAGATAGAGCACCGACATCCAGCCGGATTATTACAACCCCTAGCGATCCCAAAATGGAAATGGGAAACCATCTCCATGGATTTCAACACTGGATTACCAAAGTCGACCAAGAAAAATGATGCCATCATGGTCATGGTGGATAAACTAAGTAAGTCTTCCCATTTCATCACTGTCAAGTCAACTTGCAAGTCAATATATATCGCCAACATCTTCATGAAGTATATATTCATACTGCATATCATACCCAAGGAAATTGTATCTTACAGAGATACCAAATTCACTTCAAACTTTTGGAAATCCCTAATGGCCAGTTTCGAGACTAAATTGTTGTTAAACACAACCTATCACCCTCAAACTGATGGACAGACAGAAAGAGTAAACCAAATAGTAGAAGACATGCTAAGGATGTATGTAATGCATCAGCCTAAGAAGTGGGAAGACTACCCACCATTGGTAGATTTTTCTTACAACAACGGTTATCATGAATCCTTGAAGATGAGCCCCTTGAATCCCTTTATGGTAGATGGTGCAAGATCCCAATCAATTGGAGTAATCCAGTGGATAGAATTACAATCGGACCCGACATGTTGAAATAAATGGAACAACAAGTAGTACAGATAAGGCAAAATCTGAAAATTTCTCAGGACTGACAGAAAAGTTACGCTGACAGAAAGAGAACTCCCTGAGAGTTCAAAGCCAGAGACCATGCCTATCTTAGAGTTAGACCCTGGAAGAGTTTCGTGAGAAAGGGAGCCTTTGCCAAGTTGGCACCTCGGTATTGTGGACCCTTTGAACTCCTAGATAGAGTGGGACCTGTAGCCTATAGAATAGCACTTCCTCCCACCATAAAGGCACATAATTTTTTGCATGTTTCATTATTAAAGAAATATGTACATGATGCTAACCATATAATTGACTAGTTTGTGATCCAGGTGGAACCGAAGGAAGAATTCCTGCCAGAACCCCAATGCATACTAGACAGGAAGGAAAAATCACTCAGGAACCGAACCATTGCACATGTCAAGGTGCAATGGAAACACTTTGGCCCAGATGAGGCTACATGGGAAATGGAAGATTTCATGAGGTAGGCATTTCCGATTTTGTTTACTTATATACATACATATCATGTTGATAGATAGAATATCAAGGGTGATGATTCCTTTAAGAGGGAGGGAATTGTAACACCCTATTTCCCCGAGTCTGTAAATATAACTATATGGACCAATGGACTATGGAAAACTTAAAAGTGTGAATGTTTGATTTGATGGACCTTGTGTAGAAGGTCCATGAATGTAAATTTTGATTATTGTAATAGAAAATGTTACATGTTGCATGACTGCTAAGAGAGGGGATGTGCTAAGAAAAAGAGAGACCACGATTTCTAATGAAAAAGGTGGTGGAGGGGACCCAGAATGGTTGCGTTAACCTCTGTCGAACCAGTACCATGTTGGAGTTAATTTTGCTCAGATTAGAAAAACCCTCTGACCAGGAATAAATTCCCATTAGGCTAGTAGGTGGGAAGGGCCTCCTCAAGAGTTAATGAGGGATGGGGCAAAATGCCCATTGGTATAGCTTCCAGAACTGACCACAGACAAGGGTATTTGAGCCACACACAACCTTGCCAAGGGAGGTAAGAAGGGAAGCGTGGTGGACAGAGGGAGCAGCCTACAAAGAAGTGCAGAGATGGGAGCATAGCTCTTGGGTCCAAGGAAGGATTGAAAGTGAAGAAAAAATTTATGATCATAGGGAATAGGGAGACAGAGAGAGGCGAAAGAGAATAAACTTTTTCCTTACCTATTCCTGTATGGGGAGAAGGAGATTATCCTTCATCCCTAACTTTCGTTGAGATGGAAATAAGATATTGAATATCAGAGCATCGTGTCCCATGCTCAGGGGTGGCCAGTGAGAAATCCATTGGGAGTGACCGAGCCTATGGTTGGGTGGAAGTGAGCACCCCTCTTAGAAGTCACTTCATGCTTTATGGTTCTGATAAGTGTTTTTATGCCTTGAACTCTAAATTGGAAATAATGGATTGCATGCTTGTTTTTGTATGCTTCTAAATGGTTTCTGCATTGAATTATTAAATTAGGAGTATGCTTTCATCCTTGAGAACTTCTACATCTGTGTGATTTCCCTTATGTTCTAGTTAAATTCATCAAAATCACCTTCCCAGGAAATTGCATCCCTGTCCTAGAGTCGAGTGAGTAATTCTCTGATTGCAGAGGTCAAATTCCCACAATCACTGCGAGGATGAAGTCTATTAAGTTTAGGAGATGTAGTGAAGATATGAACAGGCTCTCTGGGAGGCAAGAAGAGACTAAGAACCACCTAAATTCTAGACTAAATGAAGGAGCACAACGCTCTTAATCCTCTAGAACTGACAAAGATCAGGAAGAATAACAAGATTTAGGTACCAAAAGGGAATACCCTTTCAGTTGGTAGGATTCAAGGTCTATCATGACCGCCAGATTTGAAGAAGGAGAGCAGGCATTAATGCCTCGTCTACTTGAGTTTTTGCAAGTTTTCACAATGGAAGAGTCACAGGTTGGCACGACTAAAATTCAAAAACCAGATGTTGCGATGTGATATTGATTGTTATATCGAGGAAGGTCATGGAACATCGATTCGACATGAATGGATTAACATAAGGGGTATGTGGGAATTCAAAATTCCCTAAGGAACCAGTTGTGGAGGAAAATGGATCTGAGCTGTCAGATCCAAAGTGCATTAACCAACATTCGTTGGATCTGGGGAAAGCTATGTGAGACAAGTTTCGATTTGATCGTGGTCATCCATTATGGAGGACATGTGGTGAGATCTCATAATTTCACTGACTCGCAAGGCAAGAAGGCCAAAGAGAATAATTGTTCAAACTCATGATATGCAAAATTGTGATTTGATCATGGTCATCCATTAAGGAGGACATGTGGCGAAATATCATCATTCCATTGACTCGCAAGGCAAGGAGGTCAAATAGCATAACTGTTCAAAATCATGATATGCGAAATCACGATTTGATGGTGATCATCCATTAAGGAGTACACGTGGCGAGATCTCAGCATTTCCTTGACTCGCAAGGAAATAAGGTCAAAGAGAATAATTGTTCAAAATTTTGATATGAGAAATCACAATATGATCATGGTCATCCATTAAGGTGGACACATGGCGAGATCTCAACATTTCACTGACTCGCAGGGTAGAAAAGTCAAAGAGGGAAGTCATGAGAACTCACGATATGTGAAGTTCTGATGCACATTGGAGTTAGGCTTCGGGTCATAGTAAATGGTCACATGGATGGAGGCCAAAGGAGGGATCTAACAGTTGCTAAGACCCTTTTAGAACTTGAGAGTTGGAGGATTTTGGGTGCCTTGCATCGAAGGTTCCGAAGTCATGAAATGCGACACGCCATTTAGATTAAGCCTATGGTCACGGGTAGTGGTCACGTGGATGAGGATAAGGGAAGAGATAGCATGTGCTAGGCCCCTATCGAATTTCAGAGATTAAGAAAGTTAGGGAAACTCACATGTAGAATACCCAACATGCAAAGTCCCAAAATGCCTTTTGGGTAGGAGGGTCTTCACAACCCATGGCCACATGAGAGAAACTCGCACCTCGAACTTAATCGCGCATAGCGAGTCAAAAAAGGAGATAATGCCCAACACTCTGAGTTTTCACAGTAGGGTGGAGGGTAAGGTTACATATGCCCTTAAACCTACACTAAGAAATTGAAAGGTTTTGTGTTTAACTATAAAACAAGACCATCCAGTCTTCAAGAATTGTTTGGCTTCAGAATTTGAGATTTTGTCCCTTGAGGAAAGAGAAAAACCTTATTCGTTGTCATGGGTGTGTTACACTAGGGCATATATGAGAGAAGGGTCTTCAACTACTACACGGTAAAGGTATGGTTAATGGTATGTCTAACATCTCTCTAGATTTTGATTTCTGTGAACATTGTCTATATGGGAAGCATAATCGGGTAAGATTCCCCTCTGGTGCAATGAGGGAAGAAGTCATTTTACAGCTACTTCACAGTGATGCTTTTGGACCTGTGTCCATCCCATCATTGGGAAAATATGTGTACTATGTCTCATTTATAGATGAATTATCAAGGAATACTTGGATATATTTCGTCAGAAATAAATGTGAAGTCTTTGATAGGTTTAAAGAGTTTAAGGTTCTTGTTAAGAATAAATAGATAAAATAATTAAGGTGCTAAGGATAGATAATGGCAGAGAGTTCTGCGGGAATGAATTTGAAGAATTATGGAAGAAGTATAGTATAGAAAGGAAGAAGAAGGTGCATTCTAATGGAAAAATAAAGGTTCATGCTCATGTTAATGGAAAAAGCAAGGTGCATGCTGATGGAAAAAGAAAGGTGCATGCTGATGGAAAAATCAAGGTATAGAAAGGTGGAAGGTGCATGCTGATGGAGTTGCAGAAGAGATGAATAGGACATTGATGGAAAAAGAAAGTTGCATGCTCATTAGTGATGGGTTAGGAAAAGAATTTTGGGCAAAGGCAATGGGTACTACATGTTACCTGGTCAATAGATCACCCTCATCAACGTTGGATGACAAGACTCCACTAGAGGTATGGACTGGTAAGGAACCTTCTATCACACATCTTAAAGTATTTGACTATGATACATATGTTCATGTTCCAAAGGAAAATAGGAGTAAGCTACATAAGAAGGATGAAAAGTGTATCTTTATTGGATATAAAGATGGTCTCAAAGGTTATAAGATTTGGAACTTAGAAACTAAGAAGGTAGTGTATAGTTGAGATGTGGTATTTAGAGAAATGAAGGATGTTTTTAAACAGGAAGTCCTACCAAGTAAGGAAGATCTGAAGAAAATAGAGTTTGATTTAAAGGATGATGAATCATACTCTACAGAATAACATGAATCAAAATAAGAAGATCCTCATACTCCAGTATTGAGGAGATCGGTTCGAGAAACAAGACTACCAGAAAGGTATACTCCATATGATTTTCATTCAATTTTTTCTTTGTCTATTACTGATGATGATCCTAGAACTGTTAGGGAGGTAGTGGATTCATAGGATGGAAATCTCTGGAAAAGGGCAATGGGCGAAGAAATGGCAGCTTTAGATAAGAATGAGGCTTGGGATCTAGTGGAGTTTTTGACTGGAAGAAAGCCTATTGGAAGCAAATGGGTATTTAAAAAGAAGCTTGATGCAGAAGAAAAAGTGGAGAAATATAAAGCTCAGTTAGTAGCAAAGGGTTATTCCCAGGTTGAGGGAATTGGTTTTGGTGATATTTTTTCTCTTGTTGTCAAGTTAACCTATATAATATTTATGTTATCTATTAGTGTTGCATTTGATTTTGAAGTAGAATAGATGGATGTGAAGACATCATTCCTACATGGGGATTTGGAAGAAGACATCTATATGAAGAAACCCAAAGGTTATGCTGTGAAGGGAAAGAAGGAGCTAGTATGCAAGCTGAAAAAGTCCCTATATGGCTTAAAAAAATCACCAAGGATGTGGTATAAAAAATTTGATACTTATATGATCGAACTTGGCTTCACAAAAAACAAATAGGATCACTATGCGTATTTTAAATTAATTGGTGATCATTTGATTTATTTGGTCTTGTATGTGGATGACATTTTACTCATAGGAAACAACAAGGAGATTATCCAGGATGTGAAAACTCAGTTGTCCTCTAAATTTGACATGAATGACCTTGGTGCTTCAAATTTCATTTTGGGCATGGAAATTAAAAGAGATCGGAAAAAGAGGAAACTCTGGTTAAATCAGAGAAAATATGTCAAGGCAATATTGCAAAGGTTTAATATGTAGGAATGTAAACCAATCAAGGTTCCTATTCCTGTTGGGGTAAAGTTATATGTGGATTAGTGTCCCAAGAAAAAGGAAGAGGAGGAGGACATGTCTCGTGTTCCATATGCAAGTGTAGTTGACAGTTTGATGTATGCAATGGTCTGTAATAGACCGAACATTGCACATGTAGTGGGTGTTTTGAGCAGGTATATGTCAAAACCAAAGAAGGAGCATTGACCAACAATAAAAAGGGTATTCAGGTATTTGTGTGGTACTGCTAGATATGGATTGTGCTACCAAGGAAGACCGATATTGGATAGAGTGGTGGATATACATGGCTTTTTGGATGAAGAATAGGATGGAGATGTGGATCGTAGGAGATATACAAGTGGGTGTGTGTTTAACCTGTTTGGAGGAACAATAAGTTGGATGAGAAAAAGAGAGGCTGTAGTGGCACTTTCAACTATATAATTTGAATTCATGGCAATCACTCATGCACGTAAGGAAGGAATATGGTTACAAAAATTGTGTTTAGGTATTGGGTTGGTACAACAAGTTGTAAGGATAGATTGTGAAAGTCAGAGTGCAGTTTTTCTGGCAAAGAACCTGCCTTATCATTCAAAGACAAATCATATTGATATTCAATGTCACTTTGTGATAAACATGGTTGGAGAAAGGAAAGTATTGTTGATGAAGGTGGAAACTTTGAAGAATGTTGCAGATTCATTAACAAAATCTGTGAGCATTGAGAAGTTCTCTTGGTGTAGAGGATCCATGGGCATTGCTTCCCTGGATTGTTGACTATGTAACCCTATAACCCATTGTATGCAAAAAAAAACAACAGGTAAGATAATGTTGGGTATGTGTTATATTCTTTTCACGAGTAGTAGTGTCACATGTCACATATTTAGGTGGTTTTTCGGCACATGGTTTTTTTCAATGGTTTTCTATTTATGGTTAAGGAATTAGGGTTGTTGACTAATACAGGTTATTGGGTTAGGGTTTTTGATGTCAATGGATCCTATACGTATATTTTATTGTAAACAATGTACCAAAATGAATGAATACATAATATTTTGGTTTTCCTAGTTTGGGTTTCCAGGGGGAAAATCTCAGTGTAATGTTTGTATTTGACATTGTATCGTTTTTGTTCTTTTACTGAAAATATGTTTGCAGTAAATATTGTACAAGGTTAAAATATACAAGTTCATCATATCATATGATTCACACAACTAATCTAATACTTCAACTTGGTTTTTTGTATTTCTGTATAAGCAATCCCATGGATATCATAGTATAAGCATAACCATAATTATCTAATAGAGTATTTGAAATGAATGAGATATAGATACCACTTCCAAGTAAAAATTAAAAATCATATGCACCAATGAACCTAAATACTCATCTCGAGTTCCAAGAATATGAAAATCAAACATCCCACTAGCCTAAAAGCAGATAGGGGTTTGGGTGTGTTACACCAATGACCTCTATACACTCTTATGATATTTATTACTCTCCTGAGATATTTATTGTAATATTTATTATTTTGTTGTAGAGTATTTCTTTAGCACCAAAGGAAATTATTCTTCCCTTACCTCTAGAGAAAGAGAAACTTGAAAAGGATTTAGATATAGACATTTATACCAATTTATTAACTAGTTTCATTCCACCAACACTTGGAAGTTGCACTGCACTCAAATCATTGAATCTATCTAAAAATATCTTAGAAAGTTCCATTCCATATTCACTTGGGTATCTACAAAATCGCATGGACATGGATCTCTCTTATAACTCCTTATCAAGGACAATACCAATTACTCTCAACAAGTTGAAAGACCTTCACTATTTGCATTTACAATTGACTTAAAAAGCATGGTTTATAGGTGCTATGTTTTATTGAATATGTTGTAATACCTACTCTTTGAATCAAGGAATTTTTCAAATCGTAAATGCTTATGGTTGGATATAAGGTTTGGTTGATGATAAAATACCTATACTAGATTGCATTAAGTGTCCCTTCCTCATCAATGGAAGGGTATTGGGATACTATTTGAGTCAAGTCGGTCATATGGGTTATTTTCAACTTCAACACATGGCTATAAATACAAATCCATGCTATGCATTTCATAACAACTTATAAAAGTAATTTTATGCTAGAGGAATTAATACAAAGAGTAGGAAGGCCATTGCATCCTCTCAACTGATCTAGTATCATCTTGTTTTCATGTTTCTGATTCTCCCCTCCAAATTTTCTATGCATAAGGTGAAATTTTCATGTTCATCTTCATAGATAGAGAGAGTCTATTGTAGGGTTAAAGGATCCTCCCATGGGAAATATTGAAGTCCACAAGATGCATGATTCTTCTTGGGTGATATATCTCATGTTATTATGTCGTTTCATTGGACAATAAATAATGTATTCTCTTTTCCCCAAAAATGTTGTTTGAATAACTGAAATTAATTGTTTTGATTGTTTATAAGTTACTATACATGCTAGAGGATAATAGGTTGTTTTGATTGTTGTTCAAAAATACTTTTTGTCTTCTCTTAGTTTTGATAACCAACTAGGATAATGTTTTGGTACTTGCATGCATAACGCCATATGTAGAATGGAAATGATATTGGGGACTTTTTTCTATTAAATCTCACTCCTTAGTTTTAAGGATATTTTTCTAATATCACACCACTATTAGGTCGAAGACCTTGGAGATTCCCTAAAAAAAATTCTTTTATTCAGGGTCTGACTTCTATAAAGCTTTGTATGTAGATTCAATTTTTCCACTCTTTGTTAATTGCTCCAACCATGTAGTTGAATTCATTTAAGTGTGTATAAATTAAAATGAAATTTAATATTTCAATAAAGGAAGATGGAATT
>JASDQU010948307.1:76161-103218 GCA_032191745.1 Picea mariana
TGCACATGAATATCCAGTCACCTAACGAGGAATTTGTTGTCACCATGGATCCACTGGAGCAGCAGGAAAAATTCGACTAGATCCAACATGCAGAAAAAAAGCTAAATTTTCTATTTGAAGCACATTTAGTAGCTAAGAAAGAGCTACAAGAGTTTCAACCTATTGTTCAGAAAAACTACATGCATATGCATCAGGTAGATGCTACATCTGATTCAGAGTGGAAATCCCTGGTTGCATCCAAGCTTAAGGGATGCATTATAGATGTGACTCAAAAATTCATGGTTGAAGCTTCACTCCTTGCTAGGAAGTTTCAGGATAAAAGAGTAATGAAGAGAGCCTTAGAATTGGTCCCATAGTTGGGCCCTTCATTTGAAGAGGTGAAAAAGGAAAGAGTGCAAGCTTAATATGGAAGCAAAGAAGAGACAAGAGACAGAGGAAAGCAATAGTAGATTCCATAGATCATGGAACAAATGAGGACTCAACTCGAGGATGAGTCAAGGATTGTGGTCAAAGCCTATTGGGCCCTTTGTTTTGTTTATTAGAAGTTGCGTAAGCCACAAAGGAATTGGACAACAGAGCAATGGAGAAATAAATAGAAGTGGTTAGAGGGACATTGAAACACTTACCCGAAGAAAGAGGTTACAACAAGAACAATAAAGAAATAACTTGAAATCCAACTAGATTATATATACGATATGTATATGATTGTAAAGGGTTAGATGAGATTATCATTCAATCCATTTAGGTTCTTTTATTGTAATTAATATCCATATTTGGAATATGGTAGATAGTGTTTGCATAGGGGTAGACCCAGGGTTCAATGCTTCAACAACGCACCAACAAAACCCTAACTACCAACCCTTTTGGCATCACCTGTGAAGCAGACGAAGTCTCACCTGAGGTAGAGGCAGGGGGGGTTACAGGACTTAGGTGTCTGTAACCAAACCGAGACACAAGTCTATGACTACAACACTTCACAGGGTACTTAGGAACAACGCATATTAATTTATTAGCTTTATTCACATCGTAGATCAAACCCTAAGTATAGATCAACACAGTAACAATGACAAAATACACATCGCACTTAGCATCATAAGCTAGATATAATACATTCAACATATAAAAAGAATTAAACATTCATAGATCTATCTATCATTCATAACATTCAATGCACTAAGTAGATTCATGGCATAAACATTACAGCAGAAAGAAAACCATCAACACAAGATTTATGTGGTTCACCCCAGTGTGGGGCTACGTCCACCCCAGTGTGGGGCTACGTCCACCAACGACTTCTTCTTTTTTAGGATTCAATCTCTTACATCAATTCACTCCTATGCACTAAGACATAGACCCAAGCTTTGCACTGGATGGGTGATCTGCGCACTAAGCACCAGATCCACCTTCCCAAATTCAGGTCAAGGCATAGAGCCAACTCCTCTATTACACACAAATCCTTACATACACAGTCTATTGCACAAAGCAACTCAGAACTACTTGCCTCTTGCACTTAGCTACTTAAAAATATTTCACTAGGCTACTTCTACCTTAGAATATTTTCTTATTTATACTTTTACATTCACTTACAAAAAGGCCTAATCATGGGTAAACCCATGGGCTAACATCCCATAAACCCTAATACCCAATACCCTAATGAACCCCTTGTTGGGTCCACAAAACAAGTGAGATCCCACGATCTCAGCTCCGCCTAGGCGCTCCATCTTTGACTAGAATGTCAAAGTACAAAAGTGGTCAACCCTGACCAATGTTTCCTCAAAACTTGGTCGAGGGACAAAAATTCCCCAACACTCACCTATGACTCATCCCAAGTCACTGATATCTAGGAAATGCTTCTTTGAAGGCCTCAAGCTTAGCTCGAGCTTCCTTGACCTTAGCTCAAGCTGCCTCGACCTGCTACTTCACCTCAGCTTCCTGCTCAATAAACTCCTGGATCAATTACTCTATAACAGGCCCTTACAGTCGTTGTTCCATTGTCACAACCACTTGGTCTAGTTGTGAAACTTGTCCTTTGATCTCTTCAAGCACCGTGCAGGCTTCATCCTGCACTAGTTGTAGCCTCTATGTGACTTCCATTAATTTGCCCTGGATAGAAGTAATGTGTTGTTGGACCACATGTTGTTATTTTGATATCTTCATTCTATCAACTGTAGTGAGTGACTTCATCTGTGAATGTACTTTCAGTGCCTACTATTGTGTCTCCTGTAGCTGCAATTCCAACCTCCTAAGTTATGTGTCTTTCGCTAGGCGTTCGTATGTCTATGTACTTTTGTTGCTTAGCTTCTTGAATTTTGAGGAGATGACTATGCTCCTTTCCATTGCACTCTTAGAGACATCCTCCCTCTAGTCACATACTTCCTACGAAGTTCTCAAAACAGCTTGGATCTCCAACTTCGTTACCCTTTCTTGAAGTTGTTGGATGGCCTCAGCAAGCTTCATCACTTGAGCTTTGACTAAATCATTTTCCTCCTATGCCAAGCCTAGCATAGAGTGAAGTGTTCTTCTCACCACTTCTTTGACTGCAGTCTGATCTATGAGCAGCTAGTTCTTTTCTCTTTGTATCTTCTTTCTGTCCTCCTTGAGCATCACCCGGAACTCATCTTTCTCGTTTTTGTACGCGGTTACAGAGTACCATGCAACTCTTATTTGCTCCAAGATATTCTCTTTTTCTTTCTTCAGGGATTTTGTGGAATGTTCCTTTTCTTCTTAGACTCACTGAAGCTGAGCCTCTATTTCATCTACATGTCTTCAAAGTTGGGTTGGCTCATCCACCAACTCTGCAGTCTCCAACAAGGAAGGTGTAGTAGGTATTGCACGGCTCAATTGAATGGATCACTGAATTTCCTTCAGTTCCTTATCAACTCTTACATACAAATCTTCTTTCTTCATTCCATATATTTGTAATAGGTACTTAGATGCATCCTCCATTTCTCTATAGACTATATTGATGTCATCCTCCGTGAGCATAGCCTCTAGTTGGAGCTTACTAGTGCAGGTCTTCTTTCTTGTTGAAGGTTTCCACAAAGAAACCTTCCTCTTCTTTGATGTTTCTGTTATATATCTTCACCCTCTCCTTTTTTTTCCCTTCTTCCCCTCCTACTTCTTGATTTACTTCATCTCCTCCTCCTCCTATGGGTGAGACAGGTCTAGTTTCTTCCGAGGCGCTGTCCTCCTCATCAGTCTATATGTTCTGAACTTCCTCCTTTTTCTTCTTCTTCTTCGCACTTTTTTGTCCTGCATGTTCAAACTGGGTGACCAATGGGCTTCTAATGATTTTAGGGTCAGAGAGTTCTACATCATCAACCAGTACTAGGAACTCCACTGGCCACTCCTTCATTATCTATTCCATGTCTTCGTCGATCATCTTATAATAGGACTGTAATTCTTCCTTATTCTCATCTTTGCGCGCAGTGACATATATAAAGTGTGGATCTACATGAAACTTAGCTAGTGGTATGTACTTGTTACACATGATTTTGGTCATATTTGTGATGCATTAACAATGGTGTACTCAGGCTCCCAACAAGAACTTTCTCCTGAGAAAAGTGGCATATTTCTCCTTCCAGAAAACATATTTTCAAAGTGAGTTCGCAGGCTGCTTATAGCCTAGGGTGCGAGAATGACCCATTCTCACAGGCCACCTTCAGCTAGGGTGTGGACTTCTTACACTGTGTTCTATACTTAGGGTGTGAACTTGTTTTTAAGCTTGGAAAAGAGATGGAGTCTTGAGGGTTCTAGAAGGGAATATTCTATAAAATGGGTTGGCATTCGAATGGTTATCATTTTACTGGTTTCCCTAATTTGGGGGGATCATTCTCATCCATGTAACCATCTCATCCTCTCCTATATATTGATAGGATTCTCATGGAAAAGGTTAAGCAAGATTAATTGAAGAATTGGTGAAGGAATTGTGTGAATAACTCTGCTTGAACATAAGCTTGGAGACTCTAATAGGTCTATCAATAGGAATTGGATCTTCTTCATGCAAGGAACAAGAAAGTGTGTGTGCTAGAACCAAGAGCCACCGAAAGGAATCTTGTGACATCAAGGCAATCAGGTTGTATATTCTACTTTCGATTAATATGATGCAGCGACATGTCCTTTTCCCATAAAGTCATTCTTACTTTATTGTGTAATTCCTTGATCATATGCATAAGTTGACAATTGAATACATTTTTCTATCTTCACTTTGGTTGGTTTGTGTTGTCTTGGTCTTGACCTCACGAGAGCACCAGAGCGAAGAGGGAGCAACAAAGACCTAAGCAAGCGATATAAAGGTATGTCACTTGTTCCTCCTTACTAGCTAATTCAATGGTCATAACTTAGGGAAAGAGTCATGTCCTGTCGTGTTTTGTTCTAGATCTAGGTGGATCTAGGGAGGTCTGTTAGTATCCGCAGCTATCGATTAGTCAGATAACAAAATTGGTAACTCCACTGGGGATGCAACCCATTTTTTAGTGGTTTTTGGTATTTTTCCTTGTCTATTTGCTCTTCCCTTACCTTTATTCATTTCTATCAATATGCAACCCATTTTTTAGTGGTTTTTGGTATTTTTCCTCGGCCATTTGATCTTCCCTTACCTTTATTCATTTCTATCAATCTCTGAGTCTTCAAGATACCCTGATAGACTCTCTGGGTCCTGAAGTCCCTTCAAAATTTTTGTCTTTTTCCAAAATTTTTCCTAGTTTAAGGCCTTCTCGCACTGAACCCCACAATGTCCTACGAGAATCTCTTGAGTTCGCACTCTACCCTTCAGTCCAGTGCAAGGTTCTTGCACCCTGCTTCAAGCCAGCCTATGAGAATGCTCCATTCTCGCACTGTTCATTACTAATGGCCTACAAACCCTCTTTTAAAATTTTTGGATTTAATGTTTTTGCATGCTCAGATGCCTAGATCAGTATAGGTGTCTGAAATGAACTTCTTGGATCACTGGTTGATTGTTGCTTGACTTCAGTTTTTGTGCACGATCAGTCTTCGGAAATCAAAGGCTCTTCTTGTCCATCTTTTTATCAACTCTCATCTCTTGACTTGTCTTAGCAAGCATATAAACTCGGATCCTGGAATTTGAGTACTTGTTTGGTTAGGAGTCGGTGATCGGTTTGAAAGTTGGGATTGTTTGTATTTCTCATTTGCTCATTGTTTGAAAAATCATTGTTCTCATGCAATTGAAAAGACTAGTCTTGTTTGCTTGTCATTTTTGTCTCCATTGAAAGATTGGTTTGGGTTTTGTTTATTTCTCATTCGTTAGTTTTTGGTTTTCCTTACTTTCACCACCATGGTGTAAATATTTTTGAAAAGTAAAAAAAAGAATTCATTTTAAAAGCATTTTTGTTTTGAAAATATTGAAAATCAATTGTTGAAATTGTTGAAAGAGAACAAATAGAGAATTGTCATTATCATGTGATTCGTTGAAGATTGCATTTTAAAGAAGATTGCATATCGTAGTTCAATATTGTTCCGGAAAACTTCTCTTTCCCTCCCGTACATAGAATTCATCGAATGAAAATTTACATATTTCATTCCTATCTATGCATTGTTGGGTCAGAGTCTCACACAACATCAGTTTCACCTCCATTTCCTTTGAGTAACAACAACCCTTAAATAATATTGCGCAATTTTAAAATTTAACTAGTAGCTCTTTTCTAGGACTCTATTACACCAACAATTAGCTAGGTTAGAGCTTTGGAATAGGCAGAGAGATACACTCTCCAAAGCACAAAACACACAATAACATATTGTGTTAAGGAGTGTCAAATTCCATTTACAACATTTTGTCCTGGGAAGCCCTTCTCACACAAGGTTCAAACACGAGGTTGCATTGATATCGACAGAGTTACTCACCCTGCTTCATTGATATTGGTGTAGAGATTGCACGTATTAAGGAGGTCACTTGGAGGTATACCCACAATGATGAGTGGAAGCCTCTTAGGTTGATTTCGGGCTAGATACCCTGCCCTTGCATGTGGATCGGACTGTCGATTGTCCCCCCAGGGTTTATTTTTGTTGGTGGTAACCTTAGTGGCCTATCTTCTTAGGGTCTTACACAAGGTGACTATGAAGGGGCAAGTCTTCATGGTACCTGGAATCCACATTGGCCAAAATCACTCGGGCTCCTTGGAGGGTATACCCACGATTATGTGTGGGAGCTTGCACCAGGGTGTAAGTCTGTTAAGTAGGTCGTCAGCGTAACTTTTCCACCCTAGCCCAGCCCCTTCTTGTCTCGTTGTTGCGACATTGGATTTCATCACCAACTAGTGACTTCAGAATTAGAAGGTCTTGTTTGCTTGGTATTGTTTCCTAGATTTTGTTTACAAGCGTATACTGTTTGTTTACCCAAGTTGACCACAGGGTTTTCTTCGTAAGTTTGTAACTCATTCACAATAGACCCTCCACATCGTTCATGTAGAATACAAGGCTTACCTCCAAAAAATATGGAAGGTTCTCAACCCCGGCCTACAAGCTCACCAGAGGGCTCTCCTCAACAGAGTGAAGTCCAAGACATCACCACTCCACAAGTGGAAAGAAATGACTCTCTAGAACGGTTCTGAATTACCAATTCTTGAGAGGAATTTCGACTTCACCCTGATTCTGAGAGACAGATTATGCGAGTGAATTCTTCCAGAGACTTAGTTGTTGTGTCTTTTGGATCACTGACTAGACCCTTTCCAGGACCTGAGGGCCAAGATCATTTTTGGTCTACTAGCATTTTTAGACGGGATCTTTTTGGTTCAGGATCAGGCGTTGAAATCACAGTCTCACCTGTGTTCCCCAAAACCTCTGACCCAGACGCAGTACCTTTCACTACTTCTTATTATTTTCCTAGTACAGAAGATCTGTGATTTGACCACATCTTGACCATCCCTTTAGAAATGGTCCATTACACAGATACTATGAGTATTCACAACGGGGTTACAGTGGCTAGTCAAGCCCCCATTGGCACATCGTTGTCTCCCAGTGTCACCCTGACGCTTCCACCCGGATAGCGTGCGTTGAATGCCTCTATTCCCACTCCTACACAAACCCCATCCGGAACTCCTGGTGGTCCCTCTTCTTCTGGGCACTCTCCTCCTAGCTTCATTCCAACACTTCCTCAACCCCCTTTTGGAGGACATTTTTCGTCCTCTATCGACAACACTAATCCTTGTGGCACTATTTCGTCGTTCACACCAAATTACAATATTCTTGTTGGTGGACAATTTCACCAAGGAGGTTTGAATCAACCTCCCCTTGTAGGGAAAATTCCCATTGGAACAAAAATCCAAATCAGAACACAACCCCCAATTGGAACTCCACCCCCGATTGGAGGACAACCCCCACCGACCCCACCCTATAGACAAAACATACCTTCATCCTTGGCCCAATATTGGAACCATCTGATACAACATAATCGTCAATAGACTGGGGGAAATAGCTCCCAGCTACATCCATTATACCCCCTAGTATAGGCCAACCATATCCAAGTACATCCAATCCTATTTGGGGCTCGAATGCTCAAACTCACGTCCCTGTTCAAGAACATAATCCCATGGGCTACCTTACTCTACAACAACCACTGAATCTACCTGGGTCTTTGCATTACATGCAGACTGCTTATGGTCCCACTGGTTTGCCGATGGGACTCCCTCCCCAAAGCCACCAGTACCCACATGTGAATAGACAATTACCCTTCTTGGCCACTTTGGACCTCCCAGATCTGTCAAGGATTTTAAATGATCCAATCTTTCACTCTTCCCAATGGCCCACTATACCATCCAAGCTACCATATAACATCCCTAAATTCAATGGCAAAGTGGGAGAGGACCTGAACAATCACATCATGACTTTTCACCTGTGGTGCTCATCCAACTCCTTGATGGATGACTCTATTCGTTTACGTTTTTTTCAAATAACTCTTACAGGTTTTTCCACGAAGTGGTATATAGAATTACCACGAGGTTTCTTCACCGACTTCAACAACCTAGCTATGGCTTTTCTCACTCACTACCAGTTACCGATCCGTTATGAAATGGGGACCAAGATTTTGAGTTCTTTCAAACAAACCAAAGCCACTCATATATCCGATCACATTCATGAGTGGAGATGGAGATGACGTCTCATCAAACTTGAACTTCCCAATTAGTGACTGGCAGAGTGGTTCAAAAAATAATTTGTGAACGACATCAGTCATGACATTTACATGGGTGGAGTTGTCATGGAAGAACAGGCCATAAGTCGTGCTCAATACCTTGACCTTGTTTACTCACAAATGGGTACTCTTTACAACTTACTCCCCGATGCACCTCGTCCTTCCACTTCCGCCACTTCAACTACTCCAGCTGCTTCTCATGTAGCCGATGGTGTGATTGGCACTTTCCATGCCCAACCACATTCCACCTCAAGCACCAACGCCAAACCCGCTTCCTCTAATGTTCAAAATGCCTTGTCTCCTACCCCTCCAACTGGAAACACTTTTGAGGTAAATGCAGTTCAATCTACCCTAGCCAGTAAAAATAAATCCATAAAGGGAAAGGGTAAGAATAAGGAGGACAAAAATATTTCGCAAGCAGAGAAAACCAAAAATCCACCTCTTGACGATAGGGATAAGCGCAAACCTCGCTACCCTTGTCTTATCTGTGGTGTTGATCACTACATGAAGGATTGTCCACGACACGTCGAGGTTACTAAGTTCCTTCAAGGGGCCCCGAAACCATCCACTCTGGTCGTTTTGTCCCAACCCTTACCCTCTCAACAACAGGCCCAATTGGTCATTCATGACCAACCTTCCTCTTCTACCACGTCCTATGTATTAATGTGTACTAGCTATTCAAAGAAGAATGACATCGCACTCACAACTCGAGCCAAAGATTATTCTCCCTCTAAGGAGAAGGTTGATGATATCCCTCCTTCATTGGTCCAACCCTCTCCCGCGACTCCACCTACCAATGGTCCTCTTCCTCTCAAATGACTGAGTCTTGACATAGTTCTTTGACCCCCTCCGAAGGGCGTCATTCAAAAATAGGCTTTCAATCCTCATGCTCGTGTTGCCCAGAACTATAGCATTGTTGAAGACCTGGCCCAAGCACCTTCTGCGATGTCAGCCCTTGAAGTCCTTCAAAGTTGTCCTACACAACGGAAGGAACTGTTAAAATCTAGCGGTGGAATTGACCCGACGGACACGAATTTAATAATTTTTGACTTGGAAGACCATATTCCAAGTTTACCCCCTCAATTCGTGTTCCAAATCCAAGTGATTGTCTCCAACAAAAACATTTGTAGAACCGTTATTGATGAGGGTGCCTCGACGTGTGTCATGTTTGTTACCTACTGGAGAGCCATCGTCTCTCCCTCTTTGACTGAATCCCATAACACCCTCAAAGCCTTCAATGGCTCAGGTTTTAAGCCCTACCGTGTCCTTCCTTCATTGTCGATCACGCTAGAAGGAAAAACGGTCCGACTCGAAGTGGAAGTCTTTGACGCTCCTCTTGATTACAATATTTTGCTTGGCCATAGCTGGATCGATTCCATGCACATGGTTGTGTTGACTCTCTTTCGTGTGGTACGTTTCCCACATCAAGGAAATGTAACCACCGTTGACCAATTATCCTTTTTTAACTCGGATACGCGTACTAGAAACATACCATTTATCACTAAAACCCCACCGGGTTATGAGAACGTCGGTGTAGGTCTTCTCAAAGACTCTTTCTTAGTGGGTACCTTCCTCATTCCACTGCCTGATGTTCCACACTCATCCATTAATTCAATCAACATGATCTCCACCTCGATTCACAGAACCCCTGCATCTCACGACCCATGGATGGTACCTGACCCTGGCGATCATCTTCATTACGGAGATGAAATGACTTTGAGTCCAGTCAAATCTGCCTATCAAGCCATTCAATCAGAAACCCCTTATACTCCCTATCTTGGTGAGTTATCTCCAGACCCTTTCTGTCTTATTTTTCCCATGGATGAGATGATTATGTCTGTCATGGAAGACACCCCTTGGAACGATGGACATCACCGTTCCATCCTCTTCCTAAAACAACACACCCTCGAGAGCTACCAATGGATCTCAACTCCATTGACCATTGTCACCATTTCAACCATTCCCGAGTCCACACACGATGTTTTTTCCGAAGAGAACTTAAGCAATATCTCACCCACTATTCCCCTCGACATATCCATCAAACCTGGAATTGTCGAAAATGTGCATATCAGAGCTTTGTGTTCCCCTAATGAAATTGTCACCTACAAGTCACTTTTCAAAGAATTTCGTGACGTCTTCACCTAGAGCTACGAAGAAATGCTGGGTATCGACCCCGACATTGTGATACATGAGATCAAGACATACCCAGACGCTAAACCCGTCCGACAATGCCTTCATCTAGTTCACCCACATAAAGTGGCTGCTATTAAGATTGAAGTTGAGAAACTTCTCAAAGATGGACTTATTTACCCGGTGGCCCTCACTGACTGGGCTTCCAATCTTGTCTCGGTCAACAAGAAACAAGGTGCAATCCGCGTATGCATCGATTATAGGGATATTAACAAAGCTTGTCCTAAGGACAACTTTCCTAACCCATTCATCGACCAGATTGTCGATGATTGCGCTGGAAGTGAAATTTTCTCTCTAATGGATGGTTTCTTCGGATATAATCAAATCAATATTGTTCCCGAGGATCAACACAAAACTGCTTTCATTTTTCCTTGGGGGACTTTCTCCTATCAAAAACTTCCTTTCGGTCTAAAGAACACTGGTGCAAATTTTCAACGCGCTATGTCTTATGCCTTCCATGATATCAATCACATCGTGCAACTATATCTTGATGACTGACCCGCTCATTCCAGGCATCGAGTCGATCATCCAATCCACCTCCGAGCCATTTTCATCCGCTGTCGGTTTTACCATATATGCTTGAATCCTCACAAGTGCATTTTCTGCGTGGAATCCGACTGACTTCTAGGCTTTATTGTTTCGCGTCAACGGATCAAGGTAGATCCTTTAAAGGTCAAGGTGATTATTAATCTCCCTCCTCCTTCTACACTTCTCTAGTTACAAAGTTTGCAAGGGAAAGAAAACTTTCTTCGTCGTTTCATCCCGAACTGCGCAGAGATAACCCATGGATTTACACAAATCCTTAAAAAGGGGTCTGATTTCATATGGGATACCATCACAAACAAATCCTTCCAAGCTTTGAAATTGTCCTTGAGATGTGCTCCGCTTCTCTTCCCCCCTGATTACAGTCGCGATTATTTCCTCTACCTTGTAGCCTTGGATTACACCATTTCTATGGTTCTTGTGCAAGAGGATGATTCTCATGACAAACATGTTATCTATTACTTGAGTCAAAGTCTAACTCCTACCAAAACCAAGTATTTACATGTCGAAAAATTGGCCCTTGCAGCCGTCCAAGTAGTTCAACACTTCCGGTACTATATCCTCTCTCTCAAGACTACGGTGATTTCTAACTGCAACCCTATGGAACACATTCTCACACATCAATTGCTAGGGGGAAAACACTTGAAATGGATAGTTATACTCCAGGAGTTTGACTTGGAATTCGAACGAGCTAAGTCCAAGAAGTCCTTAGTGTTTGTCGAGTTGATATGTGACTTTCCCTACTCTGAAATGGAAAATGTAGTAGTCGATTCATTACCTGATGAATCTCTTTTCCTAATTAGTTCCGATGATATTTGGTATGGAGATATCATCATATATCTACAAACCCATACTTTCTAGCCCAATTTGTTCAGTACTGACCGACATTGAATACGCTACCAATCTCGTCAATATATTATCCTCAGGGATACTCTTTATCATTGTGGGATTGACTCAATTTTTCGACGCTGCCTCACATTCAACAAAGCTGAGAAAGCCTTAAATGACTGCCATTCTAGAGCCCGTGGTGGTCATATGTCCAGGTATGCTACTGCCCAGAAGATCTTATGAGAAAGGTATTTTTGTCCTTCTTTATTTAATGATTGCATAATCGCCGTCCAAAAATGCCACGCTTGCCAGACCTATAATCATAAGATACGGTCACATCCTACTCCTCTCCACCCTATAGTCTCCATTGGTCCCTCTGTGAAATGGGGCATCGATTTCATGACATGTCACCCCCACTCGGCCGGGGGGCATGGACACATTATTGTAGCCATATATTATTTTATGGAATGGGCCGAGGTGATGCCGACATTTGACAATACTGGAAAGACCGCAACATTATTCATTTTCAATCACATCATAGCTCGTTTTGGTTTTCCTCATGCTATCGTAACTGATCACAGTAGCCACTTTAGAAACTTCATGATGTCTGAACTCACTAAAAATTTGGGTCTTCGCCATGAAAACTCAACGCCCTATTACCCACAAGCCAACAGCCAAGTCGAAGTGATTAACAAAGTTCTAATAACTATGCTCTGACGAATGATAGGGATTCACAAAAAAATTTGGCACACAATGTTGTTTTCATCATTGTGGGCTTACAGGACATCTTTTAAGTCTGCTACTAGGTTTACACCTTTCCATTTAGTCTATGGTTTAGAATCCATTCTCTCGATTGAATGCGAGATACCCTCTTTAAAAATAGCCTTCGAACTCCTACTGAACACTTCTGCAGAAGAAGAACGTCTGTTGTATCTCATGTGGTTAGATGAAACTCGATGCGATGCTACCCTAGTCATAGAAGCCTAGAAGAATCGTGTCAAGGCCCAATACGACAAACATGTCAAGCCTCATGTTTTCTCCAAAGGAGATCTTGTTCTCCTCTACGAACAAGATCAAGATATGCTAGGAGTTGGAAAATTTGAAGCCATGTGGAGAGGTCCTTATATCGTCAGACGAGTTTTAGAAAAAGCAGCTTATGAGTTAGTAGATTACGATGGTATCCCTTTGAGTGAACCCAAGAATGGGTTGTACTTGAAGAAGTACTATGCATAAGATCACCTGTGCATGAGTACTTGTATTTTATTGTATCATACTTCTTGTGTGTTACTGTAGTATGCTTTTTCATTTTCTGGTCTTTGCCCTTATGTGACGTTGTGCTTGATTTCCAGATGTCAGAGTCTTTGCTACCCCACATTGGCTTCACTGATGGCGCTAGCCGTAGTACTCAGATCCTTTCTTTTGCTGCATGGGCAATTTACACCCCTACAAAAAACTTGTCACTCTACGAGGTGTGTGCCTCAGCCATGCAACCAACAATATTGCAGAGTATAGCACCGTTATCGAATTATCGATTGATGCTATCTCACTCGGTATCTATCACTTGGTTGTACGACTCGATTCGTAGGTCATAGTACTATATTTAAGTAATGTCTATGCTATTCGAAGTCCTACTTTGTTACCGATGTATTTGCGAATTCGCCTCTTGGAACGTTATTTTGATTATATTGAGTATCAGCATATTCCTAGACGTCTAAATACATTAACTGATGCATTAGATAACTATGTATTAGACAGACATTTGGGTCATTTATAAATCGATCACATCACAAGTATCACACAACACAAAATAAGATAGTAGAAGCCGTATGCATATATAATGATCAAAAAGTTTTTTTTACAAAAAAGTTTTGTCCAAGGACCAAAATTTCAAAAGTTGAAGCTCATAGCTTCTACAAAGTGACATCATGGATGACGTTCACGGTAACACATGACTGCCCGGGAAACCCTACAAAGTAGTCGGCCAATAGACTCTGACACCCTCACCGTATGACATTGATAACGTCTTGGAACCTCTCCAAGAGGCATGTCTGGAATGTCTGCAGTCAAACCCTCTAAGTTTTGTTCCACTGCTTGATAATCTTCAGTGTCCCATCGTGGAACTGGAACCACCTCTCCTCATCGTTGAATAGGAGAAGTACCCGGAGGTCGATAAGGCCCCACGTCTATGTCATTAGAAAAGAATTTTTGTAATTAGACCTTCGACGAACATAAAAACATTTGCATATGATAAAATTCACAAAAACATTTAAAAACTAAAAAATGTGTTTTTCTTACCAAGATCTCCCCACTGAGCACCCTTAGGTAGGGCCAAGTTTGGATCTCCTTGGAAGTCCAACCTGTCATAAGCATAATCATTGACCATCAGCATCTGTGGTCGCAACCAGTCGAAGAAGGAATCATTGTATTTGATGATTGGTCCAGCTACATGCTGGGCCATGAGCTTACACCACATCAACATTCTCGAATCCTCTGGATCCAATAAACCCCACTCAACCTGTAACCTCAGCAAGGGAACCCTCTCAATGACCCGTACCCAAATTTCTTCAAGTCGCCTCTCCTGCATTTGGTCAACTGTCTCTTCACACTACGAAGGACTGTGTCTGCCTAGTTAAAGACCCGAGGCTTAGTACACTCTATGGCATACTGAAAGTAGATTTGGAGAGCCATGTGTGGAGTAGTGCTTCTAACCATACGAGCAATGGTGAAAAAAATAGTGCGAAGGGTAAAATCCTGTACCCCCCAAATGGCCACTTTTCCTTTGCTCCTTTCCACCTCTGGAACACAGTACAAATGGCAGTATTCACTCATAGGTATCCCACCACCTCTGCTACCAGTCAAGCTAGCATGGTACCCACATCATGACAGTCCTGTCAAGAAGTAAACGTCCTCGATATCCAAGGACAATGTGTGGACCCCTACATGGAATACTTATTGGTCCACGTCCCACATATGCACAAGGTACTCCAATAGCCTAACTTGGGCCCTCATACCCGGGATACAAAAGAATTTTAGGAGACCACAGTCTCACAAAGTGGAAATGGTGCCCGGGTTATTCCTGGAAATAACATCATCTTCTTCATTCTCTCTTTCACGCCATTCTAGTACCATGGTGGTAGCCAAATGCCTACATAAGAAACATAAGAAGAAGGTCAACAACTCTCTTCAAGACTTGGTATCTTTTTCATTGAGCAAACTTTAAAGAAATTTTTCACTTTGCGGTTCTCACAGGTGCCCTTTAGGCATAGTGCGAGGTTCTCGTAGGTTCCTTTGGGGCCACCTACAAGAATCATGCATTCTCGCAGATCTTGCATGGCTAGCCTACGAGAATGGTTGAGCACAAATTCAACCCCTAAAACAAGCTCAAAAACTTGAATTTTACCAATGAAAATTAAAAATTGAACCATGAAAAGATAGAAGACAAGGAGCTTACCTCACTGCCAGAGATGGTTCGTCGAATGGATGCTTGTACCTCCCGCAATTGAGAGCCGAAATTCAAGGGAAAAAGAGGGGTTTTGGGCTAAAATATTGGCAAAGTTACAATGACTATGGTAAAAAGAACTTTTACCCACTTATATTTACTTTTACCATTTTTGTTTGTTTTTTATAATTGTTTTATTTATTAAACCTAATGCCTAATACCATTATGAGTGCGACCTTTTCAGACGTGATGACTTCGACGTTCATACACATGGATACAGATATTTTTCTCTTTTGCATCACATGTTTGAATTGTTTTTTATGGTTTTTACAAAAAACCTCAAGCTTGGTCTTTGTCTGTTCTCATGCTCGAACATACATGAGAACGCGATCGAGCACACTTTTATCACTTTTTCAGGCTCAACAAGGTTATACGAAAAAGAAACCCCCTGGAGTCCTCTATAAGCTCTTTTTAGACTCTCTAAACATGAAAAGATCGTCGAGCGACCTTGCTATTTTCACGCTCGTTAAAGTATTTGAAGAAAGCATCTGTTGGGCGATAATTTATCTCTTTTTCGGTCTCATCAGACTATTTTATGAAAAAGGAACTGAGAGAGTTCTCTTTTAAGTGTTTTTCCAGACTCTATAATCACGAATTTTTTTTGAGTTTTCTATCTTTGGACTCGTTAAACAAACATTGAAAGACTCGTAATGGGACCAAACCACTCCTTCCTAGGGTTCATTAAACATACTCTGAAGGAATCATATGAAGGATGAGCTTACATCAACAAGCATATGTTATCCTCCTCAAGCTTGCATAAAAATAAAGAGGTACTCGCCAGAAATGTTGGGGGAAAATTGGGGAAAGGGATGTGTTTTCATATTCATATTATTGGCAGTAAGTGTCTCTCTTGAACATGACACCTCCCTATTCATTATCTAAAGCTGGTTTGGGAAATCCATTTGTCTCTCATTCGATTTGATACAAGGTCATACCCTGTGTCATATTTGAGTCAGTGCTGCCAAATCATTGGTCGTGTCATTCATATGTTCAAGAGAAGTTCATCCGAAATTGAGTCGACCATTTGTAGTTGTCCATTCTCTCTGTGTCATCCTTCCCTGTGTCCAGTTAAACTTATATTGTACTCTGTTCTGCCTTCAAAATCTGTTACTCATTTCATGTCATTGATGGGGGATACCTAAAGGCCCTCCAGTGATAAGTTTTGTTCCGTTGACTCCAGCTCATCATCCAGAAACAAGACTTAGAAATTCTTTGGTACCTTGGAACTTGCATGCCTCAATGGCAGGTTTCCTCGCTTTCGATAGTGGGTTTTCATCATTGACCCCTGATCGAGATATTCCGTCAGATGTTCGACCTCAACTCATTTATTCACATTCGGTGGATTGTACTAGTGTACCTTGGGAGTCATTGACATTATTGGTGATTTCCGTCGCACTTGTTAATGGTTTCATCAATGACCGGTAATCAAGTGGTTTCTACCATGTTCGAGTTCAACACATGTAATCACATGGTTAGATTCGTACTTTTGGGTGACAGGATTGAAGACCCTGGATCTCATCTCTTTGATCCAGTTTGCGATGGAATATGTATAATTTGCTGACACATAGATCCACTTTGTATGTCTTGTGGCTATGTCATCTCAATTTGAATTTTCTTGCATGGATCCACAGTGTATTCTTGGTGGCTATGTGATATTTTGACGGCATGGATCCACAGTGTATAATTGGTGGCCATGACCTATGTTTATGGTGTCATATTTCCATTATCTGAGTATGGGAATGCCTGCCTCAGAACTAGTATGATATTCTGCAGATGCTTGGTTGTTTGCAGGTTTCCGATTAGGTGCGCTCCTGCTTTCCGACACACACATGCAGTTTACAAATTATTTCGGCTATCACCGATTTTGGCCTCATACTTTGGGGGGCATTCTGTTACACATGATTTTGGTCATATTTGTGATGCATTAAAAATGGTGTACTCAGGCTCCCAACAAGAACTTTCTCCTGAGAAAAGTGGCATTTATCTCCTTCCAGAAAACATATTTTCAAAGTGAGTTCACAGGCTACTTATAGCCTAGGGTGCGAGAATGACCCGTTCTCCTAGGCCACCTTAAGCTAGGGTGTGAACTTCTCTCACTGTGTTCTATACTTAGGGTGTGAACTTGTTTTTAATCTTGGAAAAGAGATGGAGTCTCGAGGGTTCTAGAAGGGAATCTTCTAGAAAATGGGTTGGCATTCCAATGGTTATGATTTTACTAGTTTCCCTGATTTGGGGGGATCATTCTCATCCATGTAACCATATCATCCTCTCCTATATATTAATAGGATTCTCATGGAAAAAGTTAAGCAAGATCAATTGAAGAATTGGTGAAGGAATTGTGTGAAGGAATTGTGTGAATAACTCTGCTTAAACAGAAGCTTGGATACTCTAATAGGTCTATCAAGAGGAATTGGATCTTCTTCATGCAAGGCCCGAGGAAGTGTGTGTGTTGGAACCAAGTGCCACTGAAAGGAATCTTGCGACATCAAGGTGATCAGGTTGTATCTTCTACTTTCGATTAATATGATACAATGACATGTCCTTTTCCCATAAAGTCATTCTTACTTTATTGTGTAATTCCTTGATCATATGCATAAGTTGACGATTGGACACATTTTGCTATCTTCACTTTGGTTGGTTTGTGTTGTCTTGGTCTTAACCTCACGAGAGCACCAGAGCGAAGTGGGAGCACCAAAGACCTAAGGAAGCGATATAAAGGTATGTCACTTGTTCGTCCTTACTAGCTAATTCAATGGTCATAACTTAGGGAAAGAGTCATGTCCTATCGTGTTTTGTTCTAGATCCAGGTAGATCTAGGGAGATCTGTTAGTGTCCGCACCTACCAATTAGTCTGATAATAGTACTAGTGCAGAGTGTATGTATTCATGCATGTGAAAGACTCGATGGAAACCTTCAGTTGCTGATAATAAGCATGGAACACTACGTTCGATTGCCATTGCTTCGACATATCATTTTTATACCATAAGGTAGAAAATATAGCTTCTGGTGGCTTTGATGGCTCAATTTCTGGAAAATATGCTCCCTCCGACATTTGAAAAGCGACAAATGCTATCAACACAAGAAACCAAATGAAATGGAACTTGTATCCCTGATTCTGCACTTCGTGATAGTCTTTCTTGAGTTCATTGAAGAGGTAACTCACCCAATTCATTGGCATCCCCTCCACACATTTACTTCCTAGGTCCACCACGAACCTGATGATTTGTGTGGGACAGTTCTTTCTGATGATCTTTCCAACTATGAGTTGGCAATCTAGGCGCACAATGGCATCCTGGATGGAGGCTACCTTGTAGCCTCACTTTCCCTTCTCAACTTCATTGCATGCCTCCTCAATGCATTATGCCAAGGAGCGATCTGAGGTCTTCCATTGGTATAAATACTGAGGATCGGGTCCCTGCATGTTCACTCCTGTGATCAGGTGGATCAACGTCAGATCCACAATAATGTGTCTGTCGAGCCACAAATGTCCTCCATGATAACACGACAAGAGGAGTTTAACATAAGCGTTAACCTTTTGATGTTGGTAAAAATGAGGGATATTCATTATGTTCAGTATCATGGACTACACAAGCTCCTTTATCCAAGGATGGGGCACTTTGTGAGGCTTCTTTCCAGTCATCTTCATCAAATATCTATGGGGCACGAGCATTGCGTAGTTATTTCTATATCTAAGGTTAAAGTCATTGTTCTTCAATGCAAGTATCTATCTTAGCTGGTTTCCAACTACACATATTCCCTTCAGGATGTACACGGTGCTCAATGTGTACTCAAATTCCCATATAATGCTGTCACAGTTAACCGTGTCAGCCAAAGGCGGGATATAATCTGGTAATACCGATGGGATCTGCTTCGCATTAGCCAGATCGTCACGGTGCTTACTTCTCTTCTCAGAGGTGGGGTTGGCACGTTTCGAGAGATTCCCAGTTGAAGGGGAACCCTAGATTCCCTTGGTCAATGATTCATGTACTCCCTTAGACATAGATTTATCAGCCATAAACTTTTTCAGAACTTCTTTGAAATTTTTTTCTATCTCAGTGTGCTCGGTTGACATTCTCGTTGTTAACAAATAAGTCAGGGTAGGTGAATGGATAGCGGGGTAAAGAACAAATGGTGAGGTCTGATAGCACAACTCAACACACACAATCACTTCATTTCTTCTCTCAGATAATCACAAGTAGAAAAAATTGGTCCCGACGCAGCGTCCGAGGGTTAAGTAAGCAAGTGTCGTAACAGATTCCTCCAACAGAAAATTATGCCTCAATCAATGTGAATCTGTTCATTATGGCGTGGTCTCAATGTCTAATGACGATCTATCCACCCATAAATTCATTTCCTATTCATTCTAGAGCATCTTTCTAATGGTTGGGGTGCCTCCAATGGTCATATAGCTTCGCCAAGGCGAAGTTCCATTCTGTGCAGTTCTGTTGTTCCGGCGAGGTTCAAATCCTACAAGCCTGCCTCCTGCGAGGTTCCAATCTATGAAATATTCCATCTTTCTCTGTAACTTCTTATATCCTGTCCAACTTAGCCTTCTTCTCACTGAGCTTCCTTTCCTTATTTCCTATGATTTGAGTCTCTCTAACTATTTTGGGATTTCTCTTTCCATTCTTATTCTTATCTCCTCCTAGAGAAGTGACTTCACACTACTGATGTGCTCTCAAAGGGTTTGAATTTAATATCCCTTCTCTTACTATTTCCTGGCTGGATATACTTCTTTCCTTTATGGACAGGTCCTTAAAACCTTCTTGCATTCTTTCAAACTTGATAGCTAATTCTTTGGTCTTCTGTTGCTTTGAATTAACTTCTCGTTCTTTTATCAGTTGATCTATTTTTCTAGTTATCAAATCCCTTGGTTCTTGCTTTTTATTTTCTATAGCTTCTTCCTCTGATTTCTTTTTGATATGATCTTTCACAATCCAAGTCTTTCCTATCAAGAGGAGGAAAGGGGAGTTTTTCTCAATAAGCCTAATAACTTCAAATTCCTCTTTAGCCGATGTTCCATGAATGATAACAGGTACATTAGTAGCTCTTCCACATAGGGTTATCATCTTTCCTTCAAACAAACCTATCCTTCCCAATGAAGTTACCACAATAGTCTTCCCCAAAATTTCCCAAATTCTTTATGTCATAATATTCACTTGTTTTTCATAATCCAAGACACATCCTATGTCGAAGTCTCCTATTCTTGTACTTATGTGTTGTTTTTCTTGCAAGATCTCTGGTAAACTGACATTTTTGTGATCATTCATTGCTTCTTTTAACTGTATTAACATAGTCTGAGATTTCTTTGATTCTTTTTCTTGATGTTTCTTTAACATGCTCTTATTCTCTTTCTAGTTTTCTTGTCTCATATTCATCCTTTCAACTTTAGCAATCATTCTTGGACAATCCTTAACTTCATGACCAACAATTTTACAACAAAGATAAATAAGACCTGCACCAGGGCATTCCTTAGCAAGATGTCCCAATATTTTGTAGTTATAACATAGTGTGAATCCTCTCTTCCTCTTAAATGTTCCCCAGCCTTTCCTATACTCCGCACTAGGATCACAGTGTTGAGCTTGTAATCTGCAAAAAAACTTTCTAGGTTCCTGCAACCACTCATGAGTCCAAGATTTCTTTCTATGCATAGGAATAACATATCTTTCTCTATTATTATCAAATTTATTCAGATCAACTCTTTCTTATAACTGTACCCTAGCTTTCAAAATAGGGCAAAAACTATCAAACATACCTAGACTCATGCTTTTGAAACAAAATTTTTCACTTATCTTATTCTATCAAAGCACAAAGCATTACCTCTATCAAGATATTACCTCTTTTCTTCAGATCGGGTTTCTTTCTTAGCACATATATTCACAAGTCAAGTAGAATACTGCGCACTACAACAACAGATCTATGCACAAAGATTATCTTTTCTTTTCTTCAGTTCCCAACAATCACAATTTCAGGTCCTAACAACAGAACCATTAGTTGGAACAGGGCTAGACCCAGGGTTCAACGCTTCAAAAACACACCAAAAAAACCCTAGCTACCAACCTATTTAAAATCAATTGCAAAGAAGGAAAAATATCACTCGAGGTAGAGGCAGGGGAGGTAACAGGACTCGGGTTTTTGTAACCAAACTAGGATATAGATATGTGATTACAACACTTTGCAAGGTACTTAGGAAAAATGTATATTAATTTATTATCTTTATTCACAACACAGATCAAACACTAAGTACATATCAACGCAGTAACAATGAGAAAATACACTTCGCACTTAGCATCATAAGTCATATCTAACACATTCAACATATACAAATCATTAAACATTCATAGATCTATCTATCATTCATAACATTCATTGCACTAAGAAGATTCACAACATAAACATTACAACACAAATCAAACCATCAACACAAGATTTACATGGTTCACCCCAGTGTGGGGCTACATCCACCAACGAATTCTTATTCTTTATTAGTCTTCAATCTCTTACTGTTGGTTGTGGAGCCTGATTATCTTCCTAACTCAGAGGTCTTGTGTTTTTCAGTCGTGTTTATACCCCATGAAGACTTTACACCCCAAAAGTATGTACACTCTTCCACGCGGGGGAGTGCAGAGGGGGGGTATTCCCTCTACAGGGTCCGGGGGGCCTATCCCCTCGGTTGGGAGGTTCGGGGGTGAAGCTCCCGAAGGAAAAATTTCCTTGTAAAAGTATATTGTAATTTCATTGTAAATATAGACCATTCATTGCAAGGTCGTAGATCTAACAATAGAAATTATGTTAGGGTTTTTTGCCCTAGAAGGCAACCCTCTATTATGAGGGAAATGTATTGCGGCTATGAATGATTGTGAGTATTGTATTCTGAGAGAGGATACTGTGAGAGAAAAAAGAGGAAGTTACAACGGGTTTTGTTGTAGGTTGTATCCCTTCATTTACTGGATAATAATAAAGGAAGGACGTGATAATTTCTCTGGTGGACATAGACCACACTGGGTGAACCATGTAAATCTGTGTCTCTATTGTATTGTGTATCTTTTTTGTTTTGTTTCCGCATTTTTTTTATTTTATTGCTCCGTGGTCCTATTTTTCTAACAATTGGTATCATAGAAAAAGGTAACTCGTAGGAAAAGAGGGTTCCTGGTTCGAGTGGGAGCAATGTCGGAAGATGGAAAGTTTAGCGTCAAGAAATTTAATAGCCAAAACTACCAGTTATGGAAGATGCAGATAGAAGATTGTTTATATCAGAAGGATCTAGTCCTACCATTGGGCATAGTAGTGAATAAGCCGACAGCCATGAAGGATGAAGAATGGGAGATTCTTGACAGAAAGTCTTTAGGAACGATATGACTGAGCTTGGCAGTGTCGGTGGCTTTCAATATTTCAAAAGAAAAGACAACAAAAGATTTGATGGATGCATTGGCTAAACTATATGAAAAACCCTCGACATTCAATAAGGTATATCTAATGAAGAGATTATTTAATATGAAGATTTTAGAAGGTGGGTCTGTTGTAGATCATTTAATTGAATTTAATACAGTTACTAATCAACTAAGTTTCATAAAAATGGACTTTGATGATGAGGTTAGGGCTCTTCTAATCTTGTGCTCATTTCCAGAAAGCTGGAATGGCTTGGTCACGGTCGTAAGTAACTCTGTCTCTAGTTCAAATACTTTAAAATTTGATGATGTTGTTGGTGTTATCCTTAGTGAGGAAATGCGACAGAAAAGAACATTTGAGACATCAGGTAATGCGTTGAACATGGAGAACAGGGGAAGAAAAAAGGATAGAGGAAAGGGCTCTAAGAACTGTGGGAATTCTAGGAAGGGAAAATCCAAATCTAGACTTGGAAAGATGTGTTGGAATTGTAGGAAGAAAGTACATCTGAAGAAAAACTGCAGAGCTCCAAAGAAACAAAGAGATGGACAACAGGAGAGAAATCAGGAAGCAAATGTAACATGTGATGTGTTACACGATGCTTTGATTATTTTTGTAGATAATATTTCTGAGTCTTGGGTAGTAGATTCAGGGGCATCATTTCATGCCACACCCCATAGGAAACATTTTCTATATTATGTTCAAGGTGATTTTGGACAGGTTCATTTGGGTGATGATGCACCATGCAAAATTGTTGGAATGAGAAAGGTAAAAATAAAGCAACACAATGGAAACCAATGGTTGTTGAAAGAGGTAAGACATGTTCCAGATTTAAAGAAAAATCTAATTTCAACAAGGCAGTTGGAAAGTGAAGGTTGTATATCCATATTTACAAATAAGACATGGAAGGTCATCAAAGGATCATTGGTGATAGCAAAAGGAGAGAAGGCAGGTACATTGTATTTATGTACTGATAATACTGACTCTTCTATATCTTTAGCTTCTACAGGAGTGGATGCAACACTTTGGCATCATAGGCTGGGACACATGAGTGAGAAGGGTATGAAGATACTTCAAAAAAGAAATGTGTTTCCATATCTTAAACAAATTGATTTGGACTTCTGTGAGCATTGTGTTTATGGAAAACAAAAGAGAGTCAGATTTCTTAGAGTCAGAAAAGAAAAGAAGAATGAAAGGTTATATCTTGTGCATACAGATGTATGGGGACCATCTCAGGTATCATCTCTTGGTGGCTCTCCTTATTATGTTACTTTTATTGATGATGCAACTAGAAAAACTTGGGTTTATTGCATTCGACAAAAATCTGATGTTTTTGATACTTTTAAGAAATGGAAAGATTTAGTTGAGAATGAGACAGGAAAAAGTTTGAAATGTCTCAGATCAGATAATGGAGGTGAATATTGCAGCAAGGAGTTTGATGATTACTGTTCATACCATGGGATTCATAGAGAGAAGACAGTTCCAAGAACACCACAAGAAAATTGTGTATCAGAAAGGATGAACAGGACAATCATGGATCGTGCAAGGAGTATGAGATTGCATGCCGGTTTTCCCTTACAGTTCTGGGAAGATGTTGTAGATATTGATGTTTACTTAATAAACAGAGGACCTTCAAGCTCTTTGGACGGTATGACATAGCCCTCCTAAATCGCAAGTCGGAATTCCACGCACACAGGATCTTTCCTCTTCCACTGGCCCGAAGAGCTCTCAACAAATGGCTCTTCTATTTTGCTTTCGAGAAATCTGCACCCACAAATAACCTTGAGAAATTTCCCCCTTTATACTTTGGGAGATCAGACTTCACGATTTCACAAATCCGGTGGTCAAGCACCCTGTCTCTCAAATCCCTGAAACCCAAAAGCAGTCAACACTTGACCTTTCCCTTGCCAATTTCAGATTTCTCCTTATCGTGAGTTCATGAGTTGCGATTCCATGCACTCTGCTCATGAACCCCGAAATCTCGAAACCTGAATTACCAAAACTCTAATTCGCTCACAAGGTTTGACTTTTCAACAACTCCTCATTCCATGGGGACTTCAGACTTCACGATTTTGCGAATCCTGATGTAAATATTATGGGACTTCAACTCACGAAACCCCAAAATGGGAATCCACAGGTAAATCCACCAGACCTTCTTGGCTTGAATCTACGACTCTGCCTCTCCTGAGCTTAAACCTTTGAAAACACTCTCTGTAATTCCCCTGCTTCTCCATGAGATCTGACGGCTTGCGGGACTTCACGAATTCTCCACAGACAATTTCGACCGTTCGGTTCCCTTCCTTCTCAAGGACTTTTGCAACTTTTTACCAAAGTGTTTTTTTCTCAGCGGTACTTAGCTGCCTGCGACATAAACTTGTGACGCCTTCTCAATGGTCCAATGCACAAACTTCCTGTGCTTCTCTTTGACAATTTTGAAGGCTTTATCCTTCCTGATCTTTCTCTATCTCTGAGTCTTAAAGAATATTCCTGCACGCACTCCTTACGGAAAATCCTTCAATTACTTCAAAGGATTGAAGTTCTTCGACTATGCACACTCCCTGCTTCAGTAGTCTCTCAGCAATTTATCAGGTTCACAAACTCTAAGACTTTACTCAACCTGCACACTCCTTGCACGACTCCTGTGACTAGCTGCACTTCTGAGGGAATGAGAGCAAAAGCTATCTTATCTAAGCTTTCAGAGACAAACCTTTGAACCCTTTGTCAATGCACTCCTTGTTGACAATTCAACTGCACTCCTTGCAGGAAATCTTGCTCAGATAAAGAAACAATTGAAACTCATTTCCCTTACCCTCTCTCTCTCTCTCATATTTCAGACATTTAACAAGAAATCATTCATACATAGCATAAAATAAATTGCATGACAGAAAGAGTAAATCATTCATGAGCACAACATTCAATAATGCATACACAAAGAATATTTGAACACCATGAGTCTGAATCAAAGCCTTTTTGTATTAATCCAGAACTTTTGTACATGGAATTCTTCTATACAACTCTCTGCTTCTTCTCTTCTATGCTCTATGCTCTCAATTGGCATCATTCTTAATGTTACAATACACAATGAGGGTGTCTATATCCCGTTTCCCTCTTTCATTCTAAGTTGTCTAATCTACGCATTAAATTCTATCTACTTGGATTTATTATAAATGCCTTCTACCTACTAAGGAGGAGAGTGAATTGCTCAAGGTCCATTTACATTTTACAAGTGTGCCTCCACTTGATGACTTCATTAATGTTTTAAGATATTTTCAAAATTTGCACTGGGTGCTTTTCCAACTATATTTTATCTCCGCGCTGGCTCGCTTGAGATGCTCCTGTATCATACTCCCTTGAAAATTTTCATGGGCTCCTGTCCATGAGATCACGCACAGTCTGTCCATGCTTCTGGATCTCTACTTTGTTCTCCCAGATGGCATCTTCAACTAGATGGCCCTTCCATTTGACCAAATACTTAAAGTATTTCTTTCACTTGGTCTTCTTGCTGACCCTTTTGTCCAGTATGCGCTCCATCTGCGGCTTTTCTACAACTGGCATCTGCTTTTTCCACTGAACTTCTAGCTGTTCATTTCTTGTCCCTGCTTCCTCAGCTTTATACGGGTACAAATCTGAGATATTGAATATCGGAGAAATTTCGATCCCATCGGGTAATTCAATCTTGTAAGCATTTGCCCCAAATTTCTTCAAGACCTTGCATGGTCCAATTTTCTTCATTTTCAATTTATTATATGTTCCTCTCGGGAACCTTTCCTTTCTCAAATGTGCGAGGATCAAATCACCAACTTCAAATTGAAGCTTTCTTCTATGATGATCTGCTCTCCGCTTATATTCCTGGCTCGAACTCTGCAATCGTTCCTTTACTTGGTTGTGAAGTTCCTTCATTGCCTCTGCGAAATCTTCTGCACTAGCGCTCCTAATCGCAGTCTATTCTGAATCCCTTAGCTCAGAAATTCCTCTTGGTTGCATGCCATCGACAATATAAAATGGACTCTGCCCCATGCTTCTGTTAACTGAGTTGTTATAAGAAAACTCCACCTGTGGTAATATGTTGTCCCACTGGCTATGGTGTTCTGTCACCAAGCTCCTCAGTAAGTCTCCCATATTTCTATTCACTGCTTCTGTTTTTCCATCCGTCCGAGGATGATAAGTTGAACTAAAGGACAAGTTAGTTCCCAGCTTCTTCCATATGGTTCTCCAAAAGTGTCCTATGAACTTAGTGTCTCGATCCAAAACTATGCTTCTTGGTAAGCCGTGAAGTCGAATGACTTCTTTGAAAAACAGATTCGCAATGTGAGTTACACCACTAGTTTTCTGACATGGAATGAAGTGTTCCATCTTGGAAATATATCCACCATAACAAGGATTTTGTTAAGAACCAAATATCAATATAGTATAGAAAATCCTCAGAAAAAGTAATCAACGCCTTAAAAAGAGAGAATTTCAGATAATA